>OZ024905.1:2480964-2515964 GCA_964017125.1 Flabesymbios commensalis
AGGATATAAACCAAAATATTGCCGTTTTATGGACATAATCCATTTCGAATCACAAAACACCAAAAAAAATGTCTGCGAATCATAACGTTTAGCAAAATATTTGCGCACTGTGATCCAATTTTTAAAAACTTGCGCCTCTTAAAAACTGGAGACATATTCAAAATAAAACAGCTAAAATTCTATTACAAATATTTAAAAAATAACCTACCTCTGTACTTTCAAAATCTTTCTATTAAAACAAATAATCACACACATAACACCAGGAATCAAGATCTATACAAATGTCGCATTAAACACGAGTTTGCAAAACAGTCATTACTTTTTTCTATACCAGAAACCATAAACAACTGTGCATTAAATATCAAAGAAAAATTGACCACCCATAGTATTAAAGGTATGTCAATGTACGCCAAAAACTTTTTATTAACTTTTTATAATTTAGAATGTAATATCCCTGATTGTTATGTATGTGTACAAGACGTATAATGTTATATAGTTTTCCATCCTGCGTGCACGGAGCGTTGGCCCGATGTTGGTTCAGTGTTGGCTCGCCGTCTACGATGTCGGCCTAACATTTATCCA
The DNA here is from genome assembly GCA_964017125.1 of Flabesymbios commensalis. Lineage (NCBI taxonomy): Eukaryota > Metazoa > Annelida > Polychaeta > Terebellida > Flabelligeridae > Flabesymbios > Flabesymbios commensalis. The sequence continues at coordinate 2,481,547 of OZ024905.1, forward strand.
ACGTTGTGTCGGCGCCTCGTATTCGCTGGGTATGTGTATAAATGTATTATTCTCTATTGCTTTTATTATTATTATTATTCATCTTATTATTATTATTATTCATACATATTCAATTATTGTTTTTTTTTTCTAAGGTGGCCTCCACGATAGCGACCTAAGGTTTTAGTGGAGGTCTCCTGATCATTGCTATACTATTAATCAAAATATGTAAATGTTTTTATTTGATCAAATAAATGAATCTGAGTCTGAGTCTGAGTCTATGCACTTTGTCATACAAGCATGCGACTTGGCACAATTGAAGACCTATATATGTTGAATTATTTCAGCTATGGAGCCATCCGAAAAAAGTCGCATAATTAGCATGGCGGCCGTTTTGAATTTCAGCATTTTCCTCCTTTTTTTCGACAAAAAACACGAAAAAAATATACTTAACTGAAAATGTTATTTTTTTGGACAAATGGCTACTATTTGCAAGAGTACTGTATATGTCCAAACTCGTAATTTGATTAGCAGACCTTACTATAAACAACCAATTGTATTATGATGCAATGTCGTCAGGTTAGGCCTAGAGTTTTTGTCCGACAATTTTTTTTTATGTTTCTTCAAAAAAATAAAATAGCTTGTTTTGTCGTATGCTTTCCCTATTATGTACGTTGACATTTGGTTGTTTTTCTGGTAAATATATTTCTCATCAATTTCAACAACAAACTTTTATTTCTGCCCACATTTAACCAAACTTTTTTCTTCTGATTTTTGTGGCGACAAACAATTTTTTTTCAATTTTTTTCTAGCTCCCCCCCCCCCCCCAAATATCAAATGGTGCCTCCCTTATGTCATATATACCGTCCACTTAACTGAAATAAATGCGGATGTAACCAATGACAGTAGGTTATCTTGGGCTGCATACCATGCATCACTACACAATCCTTCCACACATGATTACATCCATCAGGTGATGTGATGCCCCCTGCCAGTTTATTGGCCACGATGAAGCGTGCTATATTTGTCATTCAAAAGGCAGTTCGAAATCTCAATCCTGGACAAATGACCATAGCCACTGCTTGCATTGACATAGCAAGTCCAATGGACTTGGCCGGGTAACTTTGGACAAAACAACTTTGTTATAATTCAGGGTGGTTTACATTCAGAAATAGCCAGTTGGAAAATGCTAGGTAGCTGATTAAAGCGACACAATCAGGCCAAAATCTTCATTTTTATTTTGGCCCCTTAGATATGTCCATTAATTATGTCAACATGATTAGAATTGCGCATGTTTTTTTAAATTTTGTATTGCACGTTTACCAGCTAAACGAGAAATTTGTACGAAATTTAATTTTGGAGATGCATGTCCAAAATGGGGCTTTCTGGCACTCTTAACGTTGCCACAGCAATCCAAAGTGTAAAAGATTTCCACTATTCTAGTATATGGACATGTTCACATATTATGAACCTATTATCAAGAAGCGAAAATAACATTTTGGCTTTCAGATGATTTTTAGTCTGACCGTGTCGCTTCAAACAACAGCGGATAAATGGAAGCTCTGGTCAATGGGAAAGTCTCAACTCAAATTTACATGTATCACATCTTACAAAAACAAGACATCACAAAATCACTGCATGTGCTCTATTTATTGTCTTGCAACGGTCATATGCCCAATGTATTTCATCAGTTAATGTAGGTCCATTGTAGAATCATTTGACACATGAAGCAGGAGACGAATCAATGCTAGTCCACACTTTTAGTTTTAATTTTGTACTCTGGATTTGGTCAAGTCATTGTGCGAGGGCAACTCAAGGCTGTACAAACTCTCAAGATGATCCAACCGTGTTTTTTTCCTTTTAAACCACTCTAATTATGCGCGTTGGACAGCAGTACATATCCACGACATGGAAGCGTTAAAACACAAAAGCATCATTAGTTCTATTATTTCACAAAGAGTTCATGAACGGTCACTTCGTTGAGCAAAAGTTTTCTGGACCATTCTCGAGCATGACCCTCGATCAAGCACATGAGCAGCACAACGTATCCGTTAAAGGTAATGGTGGAGCTGTTGGCTTGTTTTAGAGTATTTTAGTGTTTTAGAGTTATTTCCCAATTTGAAAGATCAATGAAAAAACTTTCAAGTGGCGAAATAGGTATTGCACCTACATTATACCATGAGCAATCTCGAGAGATACAGTCAAAATTTGCAAAGAAAGTAGAAAGTTTGATCGATGCATGAAAGGAAATACGTACCTCCTTCGTATGGTCACCAAGGACATAACAGATTTATCTGCAATTAAAAATCTTCTCACCACAGAGGCCATTGGCACAGACCAGTGGAAATATTTCTTAAAAAAAGACTGATTTCTCGTGAGATACAAATTAACTCCCCAGTCAAACGTAATAATGTTTCTATTTTAGGGATATTTCATGAAAACCGAAAACGATTTACACTACAAATTGTTTTTATGATTAATTGTTTTCCTATTTCGCGCCTGTATATTGACATCACCCACTGATCTTCTTCGTAGCATTTGCTAATATTCAACATCAGGGGTCTCTCTCGTCTGTTAGGTCACCGTCTGCCAACCAGCAGCCAGCAATTCTTAAATCAGGCACGAGCGGTGAGGTATATCGTGATTGGTCTGTTGTGTTTAGACGCGCATTTGTCAAAATATGGGAATCTATACAGGCAGCGCGAGACATTCAAGCCTGCTATCAACAAGAGGGTATCGAAGAGTGTCCTACTTTAATGTATATTTATTTATAATTATTTTAATGGAGTTTTTAAATTATGATGTAAGCACAATCTTTACTATGTACAGTATTATATCAGTGTATATTCAGCCTAGGTAATTTTATCTCATTTTCAGAAGCGTCAGTGCTAATAACATGAATTGGGTTATTTTACACTATCTTGGGCCAAGTAGGCCTAGTGGGGTTTTTCTACACATATAGACCCGGCAGTACAAACAGTGATGGTGAATGTTCTGAACCCTGGTGGTGAATATTAGCTAATCTGGGGATGAATACCAGTGTCTGAAGTCAGTAGAGACACTGGTGAAACGAGTGAAGATAATCAAGCGTGTCCACCATCTCTATCCAAAAATGGCACTATGCCACAGACTACAAATTCTGATTTGCTTGAGCTTTTTGAATGATGACCACCTAGCCTCCTTTTTATAACCATCATTCACATGAAAGCCATTTAGTGATTAGTCAAAATATGTGTTTATTCCCTATATTCGCAGTCAACGCAGAAAAGTCCATCGTGTAGATGTTGTATGGGATGAGCATCACTAAAATACCAACATAGAGATAAAAAGAAGTAAAAGCAATTTGCCTGACTAACAGCTACTCGTCTTCTGGGTCCGGGTCGTTATTCCGATAGATAGCTATTCCGACAGGTCGATAGTCCAGGTCGTTAGTCCGACATGTCGATAGTCCGACAGGTCGTTAGTCCGACAGGTCGATAGTCCGACAGGTCGTAGTCCGACAGGTCGATAGTCGACAGGTCGTTAGTCCGACAGGTCGATAGTCCGACAGATCGTTAGTCTGACAGGTAGATAGTCCTACTGATCGTTAGTCCGACAGGTCGATAGTCCGACAGGTCGATAGTCCGACAGATCGTTAGTCCGACAGGTCGATAGTCCGACAGGTCGGTAGTCTGACAGGTCGTTAGTCCGACAGGTCGATAGTCCGACAGGTCGTTAGTCCGACAGGTTGATAGTCTGACAGGTCGTTAGTCAGACAGGTCGATAGTCTGACAGATCGTTAGTCCGACAGGTCTATAGTCCGACAGATCGTTAGTCCGACAGGTCGATAGTCTGACAGGTCGTTAGTCCGACAGGTTGATAGTCCAACAAACAGGTCGATATTACGCTCGCTCAAAGATTTGTGCTCGATCACTGAAGTTAAGCAACGTCGCGCCCGGTTCATAATTAGATGGGTGACCGCCTGGGACTGCCAGGTGCTGTATACACTTGTGGGTCTCGGAGAACCACGTAAATCAGATGGCTCGTCTTACTGAATTTGAGTTGGACGTAAAAGAACCTCAATAGACGTAGGCGTAGTTTCCATCCGGCGTGACTTGGCACATATATAAGGCCATGAATGATATCATGAATGATAACAGGCCTTGCTAAGTTACTCCCGTGGCGCGATAGCACAATAGTGCGTACTGCCACGTAATATACAGATACAGATAAAGATACGACAGGTCCATATTCTGACAGGATTTTTCAGCACTGAAAGGGTTAATATTCTCAACCCGTAGTTTCTAAAAGCCATTTGGAATACCTTTGAGAGTATTAAGGATATGGCCCTAGGCCTATAAAGGGGACTAGCCCACACTTTTTGACAACTATGATATATGGACCAGACCAGACCAGTTGTAGGGCTTATAATCAATAATGCCAACAAATAACATAACCATTAATTAGGCTATGACTGCGAGAGTGCAGTCTTGATGATCCTTGTAACAAAATCTTGAGGTAATTTACCAAAGTTTTGATACAATATAAAGAATATAACGAATAATTGATGACATTTAAACAAAGTCTATGGAACTATAATGCAAAATTCATGATAGTTATGAGCATCACCAAGACTTCATTAGCAGAGGTAGCGTGCTCGCGGCCTTAGACCGCTAGGTTCGAATTCTGTGTCTGGAGAGCAGTGTCATCTCATTCATCTCACCATCCACAGGAGATTCTCTTGGCACATTTTAGCCTACATGACGATGTACACAATTCATTTCATTTCTTGTTACACTATATAATGGGGACTATCAAGACTGTATTTAGAATTTTACAAATACCGGGTGTGAATGTGTAATTATTTTATCCCGGGTTATGTTCATTATAACTTACAATTTTAATTTTAAGTGTAATAATCATGTATATATGTTATGTTGAATTTCAAACGTTGTTGTCCATCTGTATTTGACATCATAATATACATACAAAAATGTAATAACAAATACATATTTCTAAATTATTGTATGTAATCATACATAATTATGTATGTACATTTTTTAAGCCTAAGTAATAAATAGAGGAATCAATTCAATAATCCAGGGTTCCCATACAAATCGAAACAAATTCCCCTGATTTTCCTCTGACTGTTTAGCAATTTCGAAAAATCATGCATTCACCAACTAGTAAATTGAATGAAAACTTATGGAGATACCTTCCTATACTGCCCCAATGCCGTCCATAATGATTACAGACTCACAGCCAATTATTCAAAATTCCAGAACATATTCTCGATATTTAAGAACGTATTAAAGCCAACCCGTGTGTATTGTCATTATTATAGCGTTGGTTTATTAGCCAGATCATGTTGACAATACACGCCAGCTCAAAAATATTAATCCTGATCACAAAAATCCTCACGCTTCGTTGAAATCATTTGCACGATAAAGATTATATGGGCTTAGTTTCAAGTAAAAAACACAAGTTACACATGTGAAATGTTGTTTATAACTTGAATTAAACAAATGAAGTGTACGTTTACTTTTTTGTTATCGGTAAGATATTGATTAATGTGTGCTGCGCTACCACGCGCAAAATAGCACAAGCCAATCATTGTTTCGTTGGGAGAAAACGTGGTTGGTTAACATAGTTGAAGGACGATTTAATCATAAACTGTTTAGCTAGCTATAAGCACATGTTCCCTACATGTTCTATATAATTATTGCGTTTCCAGAAACGTTGCATGATGAATCTTGTTATGTAATAGCAATTTAGTAATACTATTATTATAAGCCCCTATCCCGTTTTACTTTCGTTGAAGTGAATTACTGTATGCCTAATGTAACGAGGATAAGGACCTGTCGGAATAATGCATGTCGGAATATCGACCTGTCAGAATAACGGCCCGTTGGAGTAACGATCTGTCGGGATATAGACCTGTCGGAATATCGACCTGTCGGAATAAAGACCTGTCGGATTATAGACATGTAATAATAAACCTAATAGGCTACCAGGCTACGGGCCTAAAGACAGCACCATAACATTAATTATTTATTTATTAGATCAATAAATAATGCCCAATTTCAAATTGTATTTGTTTGTTTTTTCGGATAGCAATTGTTCAACGTACTCCGGCATATAAACGCCTATTGTGGGTGTGTCATCATTGATAAATTTCCACTACGGTGCTCGATTTAAAATCTAGCAAAAAATCACACCAGAAAAATACTTGAAAATAATAGGCCTACATTGATTTTCCAGTCAAAATCTCATGAAAACGAGGTATTACACATGTTCCTAACTTTATTTGTGAAAAAAAATATATATTTAGGCTTACTCTAAGTCGACCTTTAAATTGATTTTTTTACCTTGATGTTGATCTTGAATTATACAAATAATATCAGAAATGAATTTTCCAGTCGAAATTAAACGAAAAAGAGGTATTACACGTGTTTCTACAATAAATGTTGAAAAATCATATTTGACCTTGAAAATGACCTTGAAAATGACCTTTAGGCCTTGATGTTGATCTTAAGTCATAAAAATGATATCAGGAATAGATTTTCCGGGCAAAATTAAAGAAAAAAGAGGTTTCCACCTTAATTTGTTGGAAAAAACATATTTGACCTTGAAATTGACCTTTGACCTTGGATTTTGCTATGGCATCCGGCAATATCTGCATACACACTCTCTTGATATCAATAATGAACAATAAAAAACTCTTTATACACCAAAAAGAGGTCGAGTGGTAGTTCTACCTGACTGACACATTTAAAAATGAAAATAATGTCTGATATAGAACTGCATAAAGTATGGCTAACGGCGGCCATTTTTCAAAATGGCCGACGTTACCATGGTGACCCATTTTTTTGATGGCTTCATATCCTAAAATATTCCATACATGTTTGTCAATTACATTGCCAAATATTATGCTTGTATGACAATTTGCAGAATATTTCTCCTATCTCCCTAACTAAAAGTACCTAGCTGTCCTTTATCTCCAGGTAGCAAAATAAATGTGGAGGTCAAACAACCTACACGCCCCTGACCTGGTACATACATTATCTGTATCAAAGTCATCAACCAGCTGGTCGTAATGCCTTATTATAATTGATGTTTCCAAGAATAAATTGAATCGGCATCCCTCAATTGCCGTGAGAGGGCATCCCACAGAGGAGTTCGGCCCAAGTATGGTTGTCCACTCCCTAATTTAAATGACAACTGAATGACGACGTTGATTGGTTAATCTTATCATGTGACAGGCTGAGCCACTCTTCGATTGGTCCGGTGTAGAACTTAGTCCAACAATTCTGGTAAATAAACTTCGTTTAAAAAACTTGCATACGTAAAACAAGGCCCGCATTGCCTCATATCAGAGACAATTTTGAAAGTATTTGCTTTATCATTGCCATCATTTTATTACATTTATTAATCAAACCCCTAGCTAGCACGCGGGCCTCATGTCAGATTGGTGTTTATTGTTATCCCCAGATCTTACATGTGCTGCACCGGTTGTAGAAGTTTTATCTAAAATTTTATATTAAAAAAGGTAATGTCAAGTTTGTGTCTGGTCGTGGAGATACGCAGGCTTAAACATCCATCAGCTGCTGCCTCGTCAGAGCAAAAGGCCAATGGTCTAACATTAAATCCTGCTGGTGGATTAACCCTTTAACCGCTGGTGCCGAATATAATCGGGTTTTCATTTTTTGTTAGCACATTATGTACCACCTTTTGAACATGTTAAAAATAAAATGTGACATCAATCAGCAATATTTGAAAACAGTTAACCTCATTTGAATAATTTTCACTCACTTGACGTTGTGGATCGCGTCAGCGATACACAACTTCAAGTGAGTAAAAATTCAGATTGAATAAGTTTGCGGGTAAAGGGTTAATCCACCGGTCACGAAACAACTTTAATGCTGATATTAATTCCCCAAATTGGACAATTTACGTGTCATTGTCTCAGAAAGCATATATTGATTAATATAAAGGGCGAAGCTGGCCCTTATCTCCCGGCTGGACAGTTTTATTATTTCAATGATGACGGCACTCAACCGATTGAAGGGGAAGTGAATTGCACGCTGGAAAAAATGATGTAGAGGTCAAGCAATGTATTTTAGTCTTCTCAAGCCTCAACAACAAAACGCCTCCCTTATGTGTTAGAAGGTGCTAAACTGCCACATGGTAAAGTGGCAGTTTAGCACCTTCTAACACCAAGGGGACGAACAGTTCTCAATATTCTTAATAAAGCGCTGAAATTTTTATATTTAAACCAAGAAAGCAAAGTATTTTTCAAATAAAAGTCGTCATATATGTCTTAATAATAATTTATGCTTTGCTGCATTTAATTATCTATGTTACGAGTCCACAGCCACAATATTTTTCTACTCTTTCAGTGCAGGGACCTACCTGCTATGCTACGGTCCCACAAGGCTTTTTAGGACTCTCGATGCTTTCGCTATGCACACATTCGGACATCGCCAGGGTAGCACCACCATGAGCCAGAAGTTTGGCGAATGTTCGGCGACGTACGCAAGTAATCGTAGTGCTTCCCGAAAGCATCGGGACATCGAGAAAAATAACAATGCATCGGCGTTTATACATTGGAGATGTTCTCAACATGCTCCTGTGAACATCGGCGATGTATATTCGATGTGATAATATAGTGGATGATATGGGTGTTCTGCATTTTCTTGAATCTCTACCCAGTAATACACCACATCACAAAAGTGATCTCTGCTTTATCCATGATTTGCATTTGACAGCGACAAGGTATGGTGTGTACCACGTAAAATCTAAACCTTTTATAATTATGCTCTCCACAAGGCACTATACCATTGCAAAGACATCCCCACGACATCGTCAAGACATCACCATTACACCCGACGCATCGCTGATATTTGTCCGTCACACGCCGAAGGATCACTGACCATTTGTGCTTCAAAAAGTAGCCTACATTGTTAACTGTTAGCCGATGCAGCGCAAATTTATAACCGAATCTTCCCCGATGCATCGCCAAATATTCCGTGAAATGTCGGTGATACTTCCCCGAAGTGTGTGTTTCCTCGTGGGACCACACGTTCGAAATCGGCACCCATCGCTACCAGAACACGTTTTTTTTATCGCCAGTAGGCTACATTGCCAGACATTTTGTTCTCGGGGGACCGTAGCATTAGACGTCAGCATCTGGCGTATATAGAGGTCAGTTTCTGACGTATAAAATTAATCTCTGGGCTGAAAGGGTTGAAGCGCTAAGATAAGAAATTAAATTTTCTGCAATACACTGTTTGCACGATTTTGCGCATAAGCAGGACTCCCAACTAAATAGTTCAGTTTTAATCACTGTGTGGCGTGTTGTAATAGAGAAGAGTGTGACAGGACTCCCAGCTAAATAGTTCAGCTTTTAGTCACTGTGTGGCGTGTTGTTATTGGGAAAGGTGTATACACTTAAAGTTGAGTCTCGCTAACGTAGCGCACAACTACCCATATTTGTTTAAATTGAGACCAAACATTTACAACTGTCAAATATCAGTATATAACATTTCTACACTGCTGGGCCAACGTCGAAGACGTTGGGCCGACGCTGTATAAATGTTATATAAATGTTTTATATAAATGTTTTTATATAAATGTTTTGCTGTTTAATCACAAATGTCGTTCCCAGTGAATGTGTCAGAATCATATAATGATTATTATAAAAGACCAAGCTCTCCTTTATCTCGAGGCTGCAGATTTTTATCTACAATGACGGCGGCACTTACACGATTGAAAGGAGGTGGGTGACGCACAAGCAAAATAAATGTGGATGTCAAACAATGTGTTTTTAGACCTCTAATAATGCATCGGTCACGAAAGATCTTATTTTCATACCGATTTTAACCTTTTAATCGCCGGCGCCGCATATATTCGGGTTTTATTTTTTATTATCACATTAAGTACCACATTTAAAATATGTTAAAGATAAAATGTGACATCAACCACCAAGATTTGAAAAGAGTTGACCTCTATTTTGTCAAATCTGAATAATTTTCACTCACTTAAAGTTGTGGATCGCGTCAGCGAGACACAACTTTAAGTGGGTGAAAATTCAAATTAGGCCATGAATGATATCATGAATGATAACAGGCCTTGCTAAGTTGCTCACGTGGCGCGATAGCACAATAGTGCGTACTGCCACGTAATATACAGACAGATAAATTGAATAATTTGGCGGTTAAAGGGTTAACCTACATTAGGAACCTAATTTTTAATACATTTAAAGCTGTTATAAATGACCGATATTTGTTTAGTGAAACAAATTAATATGGATCCTTATCGATAGCTTGAAAGTGTGATAAGCAAATATGGGTCGTCTTCAACAGTTTGAAGTTGTGGGTCACGTTAGTGGGACCACACATTTGCAAATCTTGATGCCTAAACACTAATGTCGTTCCAATTACCTGTGATTTATTCGGCAGGGGCGGATCTAGCTTTTCACTGAGGGGGGGGGGGTGGTTAATATTTGAAAAATATATATTTAATTGTAAGGGGGACACCAAATCATAAGGAAATCCATAAATAAGATGATGATATTTTTTCTGAGGGGGGGGGGGGTTAAAACCTCCAAACCGCCACTGATTTGGCTGATACATACCACCAACATAAGAAAACAATTGTATCCCATTCTAAAAATGAAAAATAAAAAAGTAATATTTAAATGTAGAAATCTTCATTTAGGGGGTAGTGAGATTATGGGGCACCATGAACACGTCCATGGTGCCCCAAAACATGTCCATTGTACCGCGTCCATGGTGCCCCAGCATGACGATTGTTATAAGTGTAGCTTTATCTAGCTTAAGTTAGAATCTTCCATTATCGCCCATAGTTTTTGAAAAAACACAATTTTCACTACCTACTATGTGATTCTTCTTTTAACTTAGCTCCAAGGAGTCTTTAATGTATTACCTGATTACCTAAATCCGTGTATCACAAAAATTTACTTTAACCTTTCAAAAACACATATTCCGCCATAGCTTACACAAGCCTTGATGCATCACCACCAATTTTTCTGCTGAAATAGAACAGCTTAAAAGCATTCCCTAGAGGGTTCTTTTGTTAAAATTGGACAACGTACTTGGCCAAAAAGACAGATGTGCATGGTGCCCCAATGTCCATGGTGCCCGGTCTCATCAATTTCCAGGTTCAAATGACTTCTTTGAAACTTAAAATGGCTGTGTGTGTGTGTGTGGCCACGTGTCTGTACACTTTCTGGCTGTGTGTGGCGACGTGTATGCACACTTTGTGGCTGTTTGTTTGTGGTCACGTGCCTGTACACTTTGTGGCTGTGTGTGTGGTCACATGCCTGTACACTTTGTGGATGTGTGTTTGTGTGTGTGTGAGTGTTTGTGTGTGTGTGGTCACGTGCCTGTACACTTTGTGGATGTGTGTTTGTGTGTGTGTGAGTGTGTGTGTGTGTGATGTCAAGTGCCTGTACACTTTGTGGATGTGTGTTTATGTGTGTGTGAGTGTGTGTGTGTGTGATGTCAAGTGCCTGTACACTTTGTGGATGTGTGTTTGTGTGTGTGTGTGTGAGTGTGTGTGTGTGTGATGTCAAGTGCCTGTACACTTTGTTGATGTGTGTTTGTGTGTGTGTGTGTGAGTGTGTGTGTGTGTGTGATGTCAAGTGCCTGTACACTTTGTTGATGTGTGTTTGTGTGTGTGTGTGTGAGTGTGTGTGTGTGTGATGTCAAGTGCCTGTACACTTTGTTGATGTGTGTTTGTGTGTGTGTGTGTGTGTGTGTGTGTGTGTGTGTGTGTGTGTGCTGTCAAGTGCCTGTACACTTTGTTGATGTGTGTTTGTGTGTGTGTGTGTGTGTGTGTGTGTGTGTGGTCACGTGCCTGTACACTTTGTGGATGTGTGTTTGTGTGTGTGTGTGTGTGTGTGTGTGTGTGTGGTCACGTGCCTGTACACTTTGTGGATGTGTGTTTGTGTGTGTGTGTGTGTGTGTGTGTGTGGTCACGTGCCTGTACACTTTGTGGATGTGTGTTTGTGTGTGTGTGAGTGTGTGTGTGTGTGTGTGAGTGTGTGATGTCAAGTGGTTCAGCGTCTTGTCTATATTTTGTTTTTATTTGTATTACTGTATGCAGTTCAATAGTTAATTTCAGCTATCTATTGTTCGAATTTGCATTACTGTTAACTGTCGACCTGAACAAAGAACATTTAGCAGACATAAACCACGGCCGGCCAGTGCCCACCCGCCTGTCTCCATGACAGCTAGACAGCGATCACCAGTGCAAGTTCACCACTACCGCCAGTCCATCATTATAACAATGTCGTTTTTCGTGTTTATTTCACCAAGGCGTTGGGCCGGTGCTGGTTTGATGTTGGCCCGCCGTCTACGATGTCGGGCCGGCATTGGGCCAGCATTGGTTCAGCGTCTTGTTTTTATTTGTATTACTGTTAAAACATGCAGTTTAATAGTTAATTTCAGCTATCATTACTATGTATTATATTGGAAGGGTTTTTTCACTCATTAGCACCATATTAGCTACGATTTCATGACAATTATCATGAAGTCGCTGTCGGGTTATTTTGCCCTTCATTACTTATTATATTTGGGGGCGATGTTTTATTCATTTCATTGTGTGGTGGGGCGTTTCATCGGGGACAGACAGTCACAGACCGGCATGATCTACAACGATGGGGGTTGATCTTGGTGTGTACAGAGTTCGGATAGGTCTTTTTAATTCATTCAAATTGAAAACCACAACTTCTTTACTGGCAGTACGCAGCGATCATATAAGTATTTTTCTAATTTTATTATTAACTACTATTTTGTTACTTTTAAGTGGCGACATAGAAGTTAATCCTGGCCCGACAGCTTCATTGTGGCATTGTAATATACGTGGTCTCAACTTCGAAACTCATGCAGACTTATTATCTGACGTGGCCCATAATTTTGACATTTTAGCGTTGACCGAAACTTTTTTAAATACTAATTGTTGTTTTGACCTAAATATAAATGGATACTTACCGATTTTCCGTAAAGACCGCACACTCAGACCTGGTGGGGGTGTGGCCTTATATGTTCGTGACAGTTTATTTGCTGTAAGACGTAGTGAATTTGAGATCCTCGAATTAGAAGCCCTATGGGTTGAGATAAAAAGTTCCAAACTAAATTTACTGTTATGTGTTTGCTACAGACCTCCCAATACTGGTCAGGTATTTTGGGATAATATTCAAGACTCTTTAGACCGTGTCAAGCAGAGCGGTAATGCTAACGTCATTATCATCGGCGACCTCAATGCAGATCCTGGCTATGCCAATGGACCTAAACTTAAATATTTCTCAGAAAGTAATAATCTAAATATTAATATTACCAGTCCCACTCGAATAACATCTGTTGGTGCCACTATATTGGACCAAATTTTAACGTCTACGTCTGTTAATGTCACGAATTGCAGGGTAGGTGATCCTTTCCATAAAAGCAATCATTGCTCTATTTATTGCAACACATCTCTTTCATGTAATTACCACGATTCTTTTAACCGGAATATTTGGGATTTTAAGAAAGCTGATTGGGCTGGCCTCAAAGATTACTTACATTTTTACGATTGGGACACCTGCTTCTCGTCCGAAGACGTGAACGTGTGGACTGAGCAGTGGACACGCGCTTACTTAGAAATATGTAAACAATTTATACCCTTCAGGTCGGTCACCATAAGGCCCAACGACAAACCATGGTACTGTAATACACTCAGGGCGTTAAAAAGGAAACGCGATCGTCTATTTCGGAAATTTAAAATGACGAAACTTGAAATTGACTGGGGCGCATACAAAAAATTACGTAACAAATATGCGCATGAATTATCTAAAGCAGTCTCTGACTATAATCAAAAACTATTTGATTCCTTGAATGACTGTAGTGTTTCAGAGAAAGGCTGGTGGCGAACAATTCGTGTGTTCTTTAGTGGGTCTAAGCAGAAGGTTCCAACTTTGCAATATGCTGATGGCTCTATCTGCACCGATACTAAGGATAAGGCGAATCTGCTCAACAAGATGTTTTCGTCTTATAGCGAAATTAACGATAGTGATAGGCGTCCACCCGACTTAGACTTTAAAACTGGTTCTCGATTAAAGCAAATTTACCTATCCGAATCCGACGTATTAGATATTCTTCAATCTTTAAAAATAAACAAAGCTACTGGTCCCGATGACATAAGTCCAACGTTGCTGAAAAATACAGCAGAAGTAATTTACAAACCTCTATCTCGCTTGTTTAACAAATCTCTTTCATCAAATACTTTTCCGGATTTTTGGAAAATTGCTAATGTTGTTCCAATATATAAAAAAGGGGACCGTCACCTATGTAACAATTATCGCCCAGTGTCTTTACTGAGCGTTCCAGGGAAATTTTTTGAAAAATGCATTTTCAAATACTTGTTCAATTACCTCCGTGACAATAATTTGATACATAAAATGCAGTCTGGTTTTATGCCGAAAGACAGTACGACAAACCAATTGGTATTTTTATACCATACTCTTACTGAAGCTTTAGATAAAAATAAAAAAGTTCGTGTTGTCTTTGGAGACATAAGCAAAGCTTTTGATAGGGTATGGCACGCTGGTCTTTTGGCCAAATTAAATTCCACTGGTGTAACCGGTGATTTAAATAAGTGGTTTTCAAGTTATTTAGCTGGAAGAAAGCAGAGGGTAGTTTTAAATAATATAAACTCAGATTTTCTTTTGATTAAGGCCGGGGTTCCCCAAGGATCTGTCCTAGGCCCGCTTCTTTTTTTACTTTATATAAACGATATAGCTGATAACCTGCAATGTGGGATCAGTCTTTTTGCAGACGATAATATTATTTTCACGTCTGCAGACACAATGGAAGACTGTACAAATGCTTTAAACAAAGACTTAATTGAAATGGGAAACTGGGCGGCAGCTTGGCTTGTGACATTCAGTGCAAAAAAAACTCTCGATATGGTGCTTTCATTTCATCCCAAACCAGTGGTACCTCCCCCTCTGCGTTTTATGAATGTTGACATTAAAAACGTTGTTGAGCATATCCATCTTGGCTTAACTTTTACCTCCAATCTTAAATGATCTTCTCATATAAATAATATATCTATTAAAGCTAACAAAAGATTGACTATTTTGAACAAATTATCATTTAAAATTACTAGGAAAGGTCTAGAACAATTATATTTTGCCTATATCAGATCTTTGTTGGAATATGGTGATGTAGTATTTTCAAATGCAGCCCAAAACGATTTAAATAAACTGGATAAAATTCATAAAAGAGGTGCCAAAATCGTGGCGGGTGGCATACGGGGAGTATCGTCAGCTGTTCTATTTGATGAACTGTCCTGGGATACGTTACCAGAGCGACGAAACAATCGCAAATTATTTATGTTTTCAGACATAGTACATCACCATACACCAACATATCTACATGAACTGTTGCCCAATAGCGTCCACACAAGAAGTGGAAATAGATATAATCTTAGGAACGCTGACCGTTTGGACAACATTTCATGTAGAACAGAATCTTTTAAATCTTCTTTTTTTCCGACCTCAACTGCTTTTTGGAACAATTTGGATGAAAATTTAAAATCAATTGACGATAGATCAAGCATTAAAAACAGTATTGTTAAGAAAAAAACCCACCAAAAATAAATATTACTTTCTCGGTCCCAGGACCACTAACATTATAATGGCTCGTCTGCGAATGAGATGCAGCGAGCTCAACGACCACCTTTACAGTCTACACGTTTCAGGTACTAATACATGTAGCTGCGGCGAAGTTGAGACCACGGAACATTACTTCATTTCGTGTCCTTTACACACGGTCGCTAGGAATGATCTGATAGTATCAGTACTCCAATTAGGTTTGGTATTTAATTGCAAAACTTTGCTTCACGGCAGTGATATTCAAACCCCTTTTATCAATGAAAATCTGATGGAAGCTATTGCTATCTTTTTAAGATCAAGTGGTAGATTCTCCCTCTTATAATGAGGCTGTCTGCTCAATTTTATTAGCTAAATAAATAATTGTATAATTACAATACCTTTCCCCTTGCTGCCTATTTTGAACTCTGTTACTACCACCTCCACCCACCACCGCCTTACAAAGATCTGTGGCGGTAATAGCTTGTCTGTGTCTGCCTGCCGCTTGTTGAATTGTGCCACTACCCTTGATTGAGATCATTGCCTCTTCGAAAGGAGCCTTGTATTACATTTATATGTATTGTTCCAATTGAAAAATAAATATGTTTAAACCAAGTGCCTATACACTTTCCAGGTAAACACAGACATTCGCCAAATGTTGATGTATTGTTGGGCCAGCATCGTAGGCGGTGAACCAACATTATAGCTGCAATGGGTCAATGTTTGGTGTTTGCTGGGCTGGTTCTGCAACTCATGAATATTTATAAACTTTCACAATTATTATTTTGATTTCACTTTTCAGAGCTTCCTCCTCATCGCAATAGTTGTTAGATCTGAAAGAGCAAATCTTTGAGCGATGTCAGTTTGCCGATTGGAAATATATAATTGGGACACGTTTTTCTCAATTTATTAATGACTATGCGTCGCCAGCCTAATTTTTCTGGTGATTTGTACTCTAAAGGCCATCAGTTGAGAGTGGCGACAAACCATTACTGATGATTGTCGAGCTGCATATAGATTATCCTCTTTTGTCAAGAGGCGAATTATCACACATAACAGATCTCAGAAAGCCTGATAATACATTTCAAATTTAGTCCTGCTGATATGGCGGATATATGGTATACATGGTAATTTTCTCAAATTTTAAATCTGCCCAACACTATACGAGCTTGTCGTTTAGAGAGATACATTTTGTGATCATTAATAAAATTGAGCTTACTTGATAACATCGGACAAGTTTTGTAGTGCAAAGCCCCATACCTCGAACAACCCCAGGATTGATCTAATTTGAAAAATTGCCATAACATATGAAAAGTGAGATTATTCTTAACTTTTCTAAGAAATTTATTTGTCTAAAGTAAACAATAATTTTAACTTTCCTAATGGAAATTTTGCTGGGTCCATGGAGAGAGATTAATTATCCGAACCACTCCAATTCTGACATTTTGTTGAAAGTGCCCAAGTGATGCATGTGCGTGATATTACTAATCAATGTGAAGTTTTATAATTTAGGCATACATGTACCTGGCAGAAAGTTTATATTTTCAATTTTGAAATGACTATTTCTCGGCGTCTTGCAATTTTTATTGTGATTTGTGTTGAAACTCCATCAGCTGAAAGGGATGACAAACCACTAATATTGATTGTCTGGCTGGATGCAGGCAGACCTCTTCTGTCACGCCAGCAGGCAAGACGCATCATGGCTTATACCAAATAGGTGAGAATCATAACACTCACTGCGCGGGGATCGACTTCAGACGTCTGAACTTCAGATTATGACGTCTAAAGTTGACCCCCGCTCTCAAAGAGTAAAATTCATAATATTATTATTCTGAACCGATTGGTAAAAAAATATAAACTTTTGCAATTTGTGATGGGTATTTGCCTACTTTGACTGGACTATGATGATCGTAGACCATATCATAGGTATTCGACTTTAGAAGTCAGAATCTGACGTCTAAATTTGATTCCCGCATTGAAAAAGTAAAATATTTATAATGGCCGTGGACCCATAACATGGCTATTCGATTTTAGAGTTCAGAATCTGACGTCTAAAGTAGATCCTCGCATTGAAAAAGTAAAAAATATTTATAATGGCAGTAGACCCAGAGAATAGGTATTCAAATGAAGTGGAAAAAGCTGATAAGTTATTTGTGATGATTTCAAATTGAAAATACCCCTTTGGCATCCAAGTTTTATACTAGAATATGTCAGTGCTTCGAAGGTTAATAACACATGTAACAGCTTTTGGCAAATCGAACAATTCATTTGAACCATTGTGTCGTTGAACTATTAGTGTGTATGTCACAACAAATTTAAAACAACAAAAACTGTTTTTAATAGCCTTTTAAGCGTTAAGCATGGCAATAGACGTTTTTCAATCAGTTTTATTATCCGATCAAATTATGGTTAGTGGGAACAAATGTGTATTTAGACATCAAAATTTACAACGCTTGTTTTCAAATTAGGCAAATATGGGTATTTTTGTCGGGGCAATATACTATAATAATACATTCAGACTGGCTTCAGATGAAGGTAGATATCACCTGGAATGGACATTAAAGACATAAGGTTTTTTTGAATCCTTATAAGGTGTGCGAACATAAAAATCAAGGTAAGCGTGTATCTCCGGTCTGCCCGTTCTGGACGCCACAGATGCTAACAAACTTCTCCATACAAAATTGTGACAAGTAGAATATATGGGTATTTATGTCGGGGCAATATACTATATTAATACATTTAGACCGGCTCAGATGAAGATAGGTGTCACCTGAAATGAGAATAAAGACATAAGGTTTTTTTGAATCCTTCTAATGTGTGCGAACATAAAAATCAAGGTAGGCGGCGTGTATCTCCGGTCTGCCCGTTCTTGAAAAAATTGTGACAAGTAGAATTTCGACTGGAGTGAGATTCTGTGGCATGAGGAGCGGCGGGCGTCGGGGCCCGATATTTGATAACAGCAACTGTCGTAGGTCTCCAGATGGGCACAAAAATCTCCGGATGAAGGCGAGCCTCTGGTTTTTTCACTTTTCATGTATTAAATCCCCTTTCTCTATTCTACCTAAGAAAGTTAATTCACCAGAAATAAGTAAACATATGAGAAACGTTTGGTCTTCAACTAAAACTTACCCACACCATATAAACCAGTTGGATCTCTTTAAACACTACCAACCAGACTTTTAAATTAGAATGTTCAATAAGCTACGCGAATTCCCCTTGTTTGGTACATCATAAACAAAACCCGTCGTTTTTCACTCGCACACTGAGGTTTTAAATATGTGGACCTACAAAACATATTCTAAACGCTTAATAAACACTTTAATTCTTGTACTTTGTTCATATTATCGCGCACCTCCGGCAGATACCGCATGACCCTCTCCGGAGAGTGGTCCGGCATGGGCCAGAGGTGTACGCCTGTTTGAGCCATGTTTACAATCCGAAGGTAAGCATTTACTAGATATAAAGCCGAAATTCCTGATTTATAATTTTGGACAACCATCACCATGTTAAAAATAAGATATACAGGAATTTCGTCTCTATATCTAGTCTAACTAAATGCACAGCGCAAAAAACTTTTGCAGTTCTAGTCTTTGAACATGTTTACATCATATGGTCATATTAAAAAGCAAAAATAAAATCACCGATTTTTTAATGATTTTAGTCTGAGTTAGTCCCTTTAATGTAAGAAATATATATCTCAAATTTTATATCATCTGAGCAACCGTTTAAATCACTATTTGAAAATGTTCAATTAGCTAGCAACCTGTTGAAGCTATAGACCACTTTATGTATCATTTTGGTTTTGGTCACTGTTGTACCCCAGTTACCTCTATCTCTGTAACCAGCGTTGTGCTTTCTGGTACAGATCTGTCCCACTCTTCGTACACAGTGGACTACTCTTCTAACAATAACAATAATGTAACAACATAACTGTCTTAACAAACCCTTTTTTGTCTTTGATTTAGTCGTCATATTGATCTGCGGAGATGAAGATTGTGACGTTTTTACTTCTCCTTCTTCTGGATGCTTCACCAGCAGTTAAGCAATACCTGACAGGAAAAGTACCAGATAAACATCGTCTGGATCAACGGCAACTGTTACTGCAAGATGTATTTGTTTGTAACGAGCAGTCAACGTTCTCTTTGGCAGAACACTTTAAGTTTGTACATCATTGTCTACTTAGACGTATTATCCACTGTGATAGCAGACGTCGTGAATCACTGAAAACATCACTGCAAACAGCTCAACTTTCTCAAAACAAGAGTCGAACATATTGTACTGGTCTTGTTCATCAAGGTGTCGACACTAACCATCAACACCAAACTTTAAATATTCAGATATTGCGTAATTTTATAATACATATAGATTTTTTATCATTTGAGTTTGAGTGGTATAGCCAGGTGTATCATGGCTTGTCTGTATCAGAATATAACAGAGATGGAGGGAGAAATACCACGCATTATACTGGGAGGCGCTTACCATGGACCATGCTTACCACCAACAATACAGCCGTAATCATCATATCTACATTTGCTCATCTGAAATTCCAGCTACATTTATTTTACAGTAGTACTAAATGGGGTTGGTATGCTAACATTAAAGGTGTATATACATCAATCACATCAGATGTTAAATTTCACTTAGATCTGCATACAGCATTTCAAATAAGGCATCGTTTATTTAAAAAAGCTAGTTATCATTTTCTACAATCAGATTTTAAGCAGATCATCATATCACACGACTCCATTGTGGACTCTAACGCTCGTATTGTTGTATTTGATGGGCCAGGCAGTCGGTCCCCCAATTTATTTACCATACTATTCAATCGTTCTATTGATAGAAAAACGTTCAAAACAACCACGTTCCATGTATATATTGAGATTGATATTTTGTCATTTGAGGCAACAGAGCCGTCACATATACATTTTTCACAGGCTGTTGAATTTGATTATCGTGGATGTGACATGAAACCATATCAGCGTAACTTAAAACAATACCGGGAAAATTATCAAGATGGGAGAAACACAATATGTTCTATTACACGTCCTTATGATGAGCTAGCCCACTCGAATTACTTTCCATTAAACATTTCTCTATTCATGCTCTATATTCATGAAGGTCCGTACACAAAAATGCCTGGCTACAACACTCCAAAGTGTCAATATGGGGGTTTATATTATGTCCCAAATCAAAATAAAGCTCTATGCAGCAAAAACAGCACCCGTATTATATTGTATAATGATGGATCAGTTCAATTTATTTTAATTGTTTGGTTTTCTGGATATTCAAGAGGTGTAGTTTATGCAAACGACGTGAGGGATACCTGCATGTTTATAGACTTAGACATCAACTACAATAACACCATCCTGATAGACACCAATATACCTTGTCAACAATACACATGTCCAGATTCGACAAAGACACAACATCAGATGTGTAAGTTCATCATTGAAAACCCGGACAGGCCTGTGGGATCTTCACAAATAAGCGTGGGCGTGAAGCCTTCAATAGATGACTGTGTCCCCGGACTTGGTACGGATGAATATAATGCCTTATATAATATTAGTGTTATATATTACACTGATTCAAGATTAGGATATAACAAGAAAAAAACATTTTCCGATATAATCAGCAAACGATTTCAAAAATCTTTCCAATATCTTGTTGGAAGTAATGTTTCAATTCCAGGAGTTTGCTTAGGACAAAAAAATGCCAGACCACACATGAGATTAATCATAGCATCTTGTCGGCTCTTGTCACATGGGAGACATCGTTCTCTCAAACATCAGTACGGTAACGTGTTAGCCGTTGGAAATTGTTTTAATGAGTCTCTAACATTCGAACCACCTTCTATTATAATAAAACATGAAAATTATAAGATAAATTATTCCCGACACCACATCATAACTTCATATCACACGGACTGTGCAAGCAGTTGCAGAAATCATTCATTTGACCTTAAAGTATATCACAAGTTCAAGGAAAGAGTTGAAATCTATTCAGCTGAAATCGGCGAGAAAATATCGCCTGAACTGAATCATCAAGGCTTTTGGATAAAGATAAGAAAACCGGAAACTCCATGTCCAACTGGTAAATGTTATGTGCAATTATTAATATCTGACCAGGATGATCTTTCAGATACTGACTTGACTAACACATCAGCCAATCATTATAATTTCCATAATAAAAGGTACGTCTGATAGATTTGTCGTTGAATATATTTTGATTGAAAAACTCGCAATCTTACATAGCTGGTATATGATTCAGCATTTAATTGTTTAACACTTTCAGGCCTGAATTTACCATTGTCATCTTCATCCACTACAAGCCGCGAATTGCTGTCGCAATTCTCGACTTGTAGTGGATGAAGATGATTTTGAGTGAGTGAAAAATTGAAGAAAATTGCCATGTATTGGCAACTGTTTTTTGAATTTTTTTCTTCCAAGATTCCTTAGTTGTAGGAAAATTTAATCTGTTTTCAGGGATGTAAAATGATGCTTTAATGCAAATATATTAATAGTAAATCATTGCTTTACGTCACTTTTTGGCACAAAAGGTCTTTTAAGTGACATTGTAATACGATAAAAACGTTGTAGTCAATTGATGAGATGGAGTGATGTACAGATGATGCTGTGAGGGTGATAGGGCATGGTGGGTTATTGAGAGCGTTTTCCTTCGCTCGCCCGATAAGTGTTTCTGGGCATGTCTAGGGGATCTACCCCCAGGCATGTGCCCCAGACATGCCCAGACGGCCAGAGACTTGGGTTTCGATGTGCAATTTAATACTGAAACTCTGTGGTATTTCTCGCAGCTCCGCTATCCACGGGTTGGATAGTCCCAATAGTAACAATAGAAAGGATATCTCCCTCTGTGTAACTCCATTCATCCCACGTGAGAGACCTAATGTCAAACACGCTATTGCCGGTTATTTAAGTCTACCACAGCCTACGCCAGAGCCAGCACTGATGCGAGAGCTGCATTAGCACGGCAGTTGAGCGGAGGAACCAGGGTACGCCACTGACAATCCGCTCGAAGATTATGGCCAGATACGAGGAGGCTGCAGCTTCCCTTTGATGATTGTTGTAAAATAGTGCTTCCGTACCATGCCATACAGCATGCAACTGACGGAACAGATCCCTAATGATCCTCCCTGGATGGGGGGTAAAAGTACTACTACTAGCAATCATCCCAGTGCCCCTGAACTTAAGTCAGTCTCAAAAGAAACTACTTATGTATGATCAAAGTATGCATTGCCAAGAGCTAGAGGTTTAATAGTATTCATGTAGCGGCGGTGAAAAGTTAAAATGTTGTTACTGTTAAGCGAAGACATACACTAATTTGACTTTTCATCATTAGTAGTCATAATAGACTAGACAAGTATGGACAATGACATTTTCAGATCATCTTGGCTTGAAGCTAAACGTTCTTGTGAGAAGGAGGGCATGATGTTGTTGAGTAATTTTGATGAATCCACAATGAGAATGGTTGTTAGGCATTATCTGGAGCTGGGATCTGACATGGGAGATGTCATATTCATAGGACTTCACAGAGATCAACAGGTTAGTTTTGTTATCATAGCTGGTATTGAGATTTTGATGTTTGCAAAAATGTACTTTTATCTAAAATTGCTGCTCATTACCCATTTATGTCAATGTTATTTGAGTAGTAGACTAATGATTTTGAGAAATTTTGTAATAGTAAGATCGGGGTTCAAGTCTTGCAACCCATCTGACTGTACTTCATAGTACAGGTCCCCAATGCCGCAGCATCGGCATGATAGTCCAGTCAGCCTATATCCAAGGTTCAACAAAATTGTTTTATTTAGTTTTTTAGTGAATTTGAAATCAATAAAAAACGTGCACTACAGGTTAGTTGTGGCCTAAGATATAGGTAATTGAGTGTGCACCTCTGGATAAAATTGTGAACTTTGTCAGGATACAAATACTTGATCATGCTGATGGATGTTGTATTGCAAAAGAAAATTGAGCTAAAATCGATCAATTTATGCAATTTATCAAATTTGACTATATGCTGAGTGCCATCTTGAACGTCGTCTTGAATATCTCAACGTAACGTGTCCACATAAACTCAAAGGACACAGTTTACATTATGAACTGTCTGGCGTTAAGCACTCCTTTCCAGTGAAATCCTCAGCATAGAGACACGCTGAGCCCATGGTGGTTTACTGTAGGACGAGTGTCTTACACACACGCTGAGCCCGTGGTGGTTTACTGTAGGACGAGCA
Source organism: Flabesymbios commensalis (assembly GCA_964017125.1). NCBI lineage: Eukaryota > Metazoa > Annelida > Polychaeta > Terebellida > Flabelligeridae > Flabesymbios > Flabesymbios commensalis. The sequence continues at coordinate 2,505,405 of OZ024905.1, forward strand.
TCTTACAGACATGCTGAGCCCGGGGTGGTTTACTGTAGGACGAGCGTCTTACAGACAAGCTGAGCCCGGGGTGGTTTACTGTAGGACGAGCGTCTTACAGACACGCTGAGCCCGGGGTGGTTTACTGTAGGACGAGCGTCATACAGACACGCTGAGCCCGGGGTGGTTTACTGTAGGACGAGCATCTTACAGACATGCTGAGCCCGGGGTGGGTTTACTTTAGGACGAGCTTCTTACAGACACGCTGAGCCCGGGGTGGTTTACTGTAGGACGAGCGTCTTACAGACACGCTGAGCCCGGGGTGGGTTACTATAGGACGAACATCTTACAGACACGCTGAGCCCGTTGTGGTTTACTGTAGGACGAGCATCTTACAGACACGCTGAGCCCGTGGTGGTTTACTGTAGGACGAAAGTCTTACAGACATGCTGAGCCCGGGGTGGTTTACTGTAGGACGAGCATCTTACAGACACGATGAGCCCGGGGTGGTTTACTGTAGAACGAGCATCTTACAGACACGCTGAGCCCGTGGTGGTTTACTGTAGGACGAGCATCTCACAGACATGCTGAGCCCGGGGTGGTTTACTGTAGGACGAGCATCTTACAGACACGCTGAGCCCGTGGTGGTTTACTGTAGGACGAAAGTCTTACAGACATGCTGAGCCCATGGTGGTTTACTGTAGGACGAGCATCTTACAGACACGCTGAGCCCGGGGTGGTTTACTGTAGGACGAGCATCTTACAGACACGCTGAGCTCGGGGTGGTTTACTGTAGGACGAGCATCTTACAGACACGCTGAGCCCGTGGTTGTTTACTGTAGGACGAGCGTCTTACAGACACACTGAGCCCGTGGTGGTTTACTGTAGAACGAGCATCTTACAGACACGCTGAGCCCGTGGTGGTTTACTGTAGGACGAGCATCTTACAGACACGCTGAGCCCGGGGTGGTTTACTGTAGGACGAGCATCTTACAGACACGCTGAACCCGGGGTGGTTTACTGTAGGACGAGCATCTTACAGACACGCTGAACCCGGGGTGGTTTACTGTAGGACGAGCATCTTACAGACACGCTGAGCCCAGGGTGGTTTACTGTAGGACGAGCATCTTACAGACATGCTGAGCCCGTGATGGTTTACTGTAGGACGAGCGTCTTACAAACATGCTGAGCCCGGGGTGGTTTACTGTAGGACGAGCATCTTACAGACACGCTGAGCCCGGGGTGGTTTACTGTAGGACGAGCATCTTACAGACATGCTGAGCCCGGGGTGGTTTACTGTGAAACGAGCGTCTTAGAGACACGCTGAGCCCGGGGTGGTTTACTGTAGGACGAGCATCTTACAGACACGCTGAGTCCGGGGTGGTTTACTGTAGGACGAGCATTTTACAGACATGCTGAGCCCGTGGTGGTTTACTGTAGGACGAGCGTCTTACAAACATGCGGCCCGGGGTGGTTTACTGTAAAACGAGCGTCTTAGAGACACGCTGAGCCCGGGGTTGTTTACTGTAGGACGAGCATCTTACAGACACGCTGAGCCCGGGGTGGTTTACTGTAAAACGAGCGTCTTAGAGACACGCTGAGCCTGTGGTGGTTTACTGTAGGACGAGCATCTTACAGACACGCTGAGCCCGTGGTGGCTTACTGTAGGACGAGCATCTTACAGACACACTGAGCCCGTGGTGGTTTACTGTAGGACGAGCGTCTTACAGACACGCTGAGCCCGTGGTGGTTTACTGTAGGACGAGCATCTTACAGACACGGTGAGCCCGTGGTGGGTTACTATAGGACGAGCATCTTACGGACATGCTGAGCCCGGGGTGGTTTACTGTAGGACGAACATCTTACAGACACGCTGAGCCCGGGGTGGTTTACTGTAGGACGAGCATCTCACAGACACGCTGAGCCCGGGGTGGTTTACTGTAGGACGAGCATTTTACAGACACGCTGAGCCCGGGGTGGTTTACTGTAGGACGAGCATCTTACAGACATGCTGAGCCCGGGGTGGTTTACTGTAGGACGAGCATCTTACAGACATGCTGAGCCCGGGGTGGTTTACTGTAGGACGAGCGTCTTACAGACACGCTGAGCCCAGGGTGGTTTACTGTAGGACGAGCATCTTACAGACACGCTGAGCCCGTTGTTCTTTACTGTAGGACGAGCGTCTTACAGACACGCTGAGCCCAGGGTGGTTTACTGTAGGGCAAGTATCTTACAGACACACTGAGCCCGTGGTTGTTTACTGTAGGATCAGCATCTCACAGACAATAATAATAATAATAATCCTACTTGACTATCTAACAATTTTGATTTAAAGCTTTGTGAGCCTGTTCCATACACACACAGCTTTGTCCCAGTTAGCTAAATAAAGCACAAGGTATCAGTGTATTACGGTTATTAAATGGTTCTTTATTTGTTGCAGGGTGGATTTACCTCCTGGAATGATGGCACGCAATTAACCCACAGTTACTGGTTTGAGCCTAATTTATATAGAATAAAATCTGTTAATAGGACTACGCAAATACTATCCACAAACACTGTGATGACAAGAGATCCAGGTCAAAAAGGCTGGACCGATAAACAACCTGATCAATCACTCAATAAAAAATGTACTGTAGCTGTTATAGATTATGATCTGCAATATTACATGAAGTGGTTTGTTGTTTCGTGTAATGAGACCTTTGATGCATCATATATTTGCCAACGCCGGCTACAACCACACACTACTCTATCTTTGCAAAATCCATATTTTGCTTGTGAGAAAAAATGGTTTGCAGTTTCGAATCACAGTAAATGTTATATGATGATTACATCATCTCCCACACTGACGTTTGATGCAGCTGTACAATCGTGTTTGCTTATGAATAGTTCACTATTAAGTCTGGCGTCAGATGGTAGCCTAGCTTATAATGAAAACTATGTCATAGTAGGAAGATGGATGGGAAGAATTAGAAACAATTGGATGTTTCATAAAAGTGCAATAAAGGTGGGGTTTGACGCTTTAAAAAGAAAAACCCTCAATCACACTCAGCCTTTATTATTTTTTATTGAGCGTTGTTCAAAATATCTACTGACTACTATTAGAATATTGGCTCGTGTTGATGGAAGATGTGCCAGAGCAGAATATTCCAATAGGACCATTTCAGGATTTAGGCGATGGACAGCTGAATATTGCAGTGAATATGATCCAACTGATGTGTTTATTTGTGAGAAACCAAGTGTGGAGCACACTACCATAATGTGTAATGCGGAATATTACCAATGTGAAGATGGGACATGTATACTATCACTTTATGTGTGTGACACTGTGAATGACTGTTTGGGTGGAGAAGATGAATCACGGTGTGATCCAACTGCTTTGCAGCAAGCAAGTTTTTATCTTCAAAACAGTAGTTTATATTTGCCATGTTCGATTTATCACAATTGTAATGACACTCTTGAATCACTGGTTCCACCTGTGGAATTACATACAATTTGTGATGGCTTGATGTCACGTGATATAATACTTGATGAAGACGACATGTGTATCAAAAGACATGTTGAAAATATAAACCTGAATCAGCTGATAGTCAACTCCCGCTGGACGTGGACAAATAACCGGTTTGTGTTTGAGGATCAACTACCTTACTTGGTAAAATTGGCAGCAATGGAAAAAGTGGAGGTTGAATCTATGAGAAAGCTGGCTAAAAACTCCTTTGACCAGTCGCCCATACATAACAGTTTTGAAATACCTTGTCAAAAAAGTGAATATTTCAGAAACTTCTCCGACATGTGTAGAATAGCAGCATATGTAGAACAATGTGCGTTACGTGGAAGACAAGATATTTGTCCTTATATGGTATGCCCCGGTATGTTCAGGTGTAAATCATCATACTGTATATATATGTCTTTAGTTTGTGACGGACAGCGGGATTGTATATATGGCGAGGATGAGGCATCTTGCACGGATCTGTCATGTCCTGGGTTCTTGAAATGTCGAGGTGAATCCAGATGTGTTAGTCCTGATCAAATATGTGATGAGCATGTTGATTGTATTTTATCTTTTGATGATGAAATAAGATGTGGCTTTTGTCCCACTTTTTGTACATGCGATGGCTACTTGTTGTACTGTACTCTGGACAACATGACAGATATCATCACTATCACTGGTAAGACTTATAGTAAAGGGGTCATTTTAAGAGGAAATCTAACAGTTTTTAACATTTTTACAACATTGTCCTTAATATTTATAGACGTATCAAGTTGTAACATTAGCCAAGTTAATTTTATATTACATAATGACAAATTTTATCAGAAATTATTTTTCAGCAATTTTAGTGATAATTTGATAGACGATATCACATTTTTTCGGGCAGAGCCATTAAGCAAACTGGTTGTGGTAGATGTAAGTAACAACTTTATCACATCACTCACTTCAAATAATTTACGACTGAGCTATTTAGTAGTTATTTATGCTAAAAATAATCCGATATTTATTATACACATAGGTGATGGGATGGATTCTTTAAAATTTGTCGACTTACAACATGTTGAATTTCAGTGGTGGTTGGCATTTACGACCAACAAACTTAAACTAAAAACAGCAGTATCACAATCTATTCTATGTTGCCTGTGGCCAAGTTCAATTGAATGTATCTTTGACGGAGAGTACACAAAATGTCATGGAATAATGAATAACATGGCGTCACTTATTGTATGCATTTTGTTGACTATTCTTGCTGCTACTTTTGTATTAGCTGTTACATTTAAAACGGTGAAAACCCTAATTCAGAAAAGAAAAATTAAAAAGTTCTATAATATTTGCATATTGAATCACATGGTTGCATCTATATTTACCATTACATGTTTAGTTTGTTTATTTACCATTGAAATATTACACATCCATCTAATTAGCTGGAAGCAAAGTTTTGGCTGTCATATCATAAATGGATTGTTTTCCATATCACTGGGAACAAGCTTAGTATTTAAAACAGTCTCAGTGGCAATCATCAACATGAAAATAATACTTCCATTTGCCCACCAATGTCAATGGTTGAAAAAAACATTTGTAGCCTCTATGTTGTTGTGGCTTATTATATGTCTGCTTTATTGTGTAAGTACTATTCAAGTGATCATCCGATTTAAAATCTTCATTTTTGACAATTTTTGCTCTGTTGGTGAATGCCACACTCCAATACACAGGAGGTTAATGTACGCATTTATTTGCTCAGTCGATAGTATATTCTTAATGATTATTTGCATACTCTTTGTCAAGACAACTGAAATTTTGAGAGAAAAAAATCAAAATGAAGTTATTGTTAGGAAATTGAAAGTTTGGAAAATTGTACTCCATCTTACTCGGAAAATCATACCCCAGACTGCATTTTTCTTTTGTTTATGTTTGATCCCACTTTTTCAATTTATAGATACTTTTTGGAATGAGCACTATTGTTATAGTGTATTTACTCATGTACTTCCTATTGTCATTATAATGGATTGTGTTTTCAGTATATATTGAGGACGTTCTGTCCAATAATATAATGTTTGCTTTAATGTAACATGGGTACACGGCAGCATCTCTATCGGTTCTCAATTTACGGTCACTAAGACACTTTTTAAACTAGAATATTCAATCTGCTGATGTCACTTTTCAAGGTTTATTATACAATTTTCATGTGAAATAGGCGTGAAATTGATCCTAATTGTCCCTGGTAGTGTAACAGACACTGACACAAAGTGTCAGACGTCATGTGCACGGTTAGTGATAATTGCACGTGGTGCAAATTGCCACATTACAGTCTTAGAATATATCAAGAGCATATTAGAAAAAACATAATTATACTCTCCACAAAATTCGAATTCGAAAGGACTGAAGGCTGCTGAGCTGTAATGTATTTTGGGAAACTTCATGTAATTTTACAAGAGTTTCACTAAGCTTCAAATAATTTAGTAAAGAAGTTAATACTAGTCAACAGATGGCTCTTAGAAATTACAGGATGGCTCTCACATTTACATCCCCGGCCAATGTCACATAGTTAGACATATCAACAGTGCGGCAAATTCCACCCTATCATTTATGTTGAAAGGCATAGCGTAGATGAGTCACGTCAGCTTACTTGGTGTATGTATTAATGACAGTAACACTGAGTGACCTTGATCAGACATTCCACCTTCATGTGGTCATGTGTATTCCTCTATGACAGTAACACAGAGTGACCAGACATTCCACCTTCACGTGGTCATGTGTATTCATCTAGGACAGTAACACAGAGTGACCTTGAGCAGACATTCTACCTTCACGTGGTCATGTGTATTCATCTAGGACAGTAACACAGAGTGACTTGATCAGACATTCCACCTTCACGTTGTCATGTGTATTCTTCTATGACAGTTCCACAGAGTGACCTTGAACAGACATTCTACCTTCACGTGGTCATGTGTATTCTTCTATGACAGTAACACAGAGTGACTTGATCAGACATTCCACCTTCACGTAGTCATGTGTATTCTTCTATGACAGTATCACAGAGTGACCTTGAACAGACATTCCACCTTCACGTGGTCATGTGTATTCATCTAGGACAGTAACACAGAGTGACCTTGATCAGACATTCCACCTTCACGTTGTCATTTGTATTCTTCTATGACAGTAGCACAGAGTGACCTTGAACAGACATTCCACCTTCACGTGGTCATGTGTATTCTTCTATGACAGTAACACAGAGTAACCTTGATCAGACATTCCACCTTCACGTTGTCATGTGTATTCCTCTATGACAGTAACACAGAGTGACCAGACATTCCACCTTCACGTGGTCATGTGTATTCATCTAGGACAGTATCACAGAGTAACCTTGATCAGACATTCCACCTTCACGTGGTCATGTGTATTCCTCTATGACAGTAGCACAGAGTGACCTTGAACAGACATTCCACCTTCACGTGGTCATGTGTATTCCTTTATGACAGTAACACAGAGTGACCTTGATCAGACATTCCACCTTCACGTTGTCATTTGTATTCTTCTATGACAGTAGCACAGAGTGACCTTGAACAGACATTCCACCTTCACGTGGTCATGTGTATTCTTCTATGACAGTAACACAGAGTAACCTTGATCAGACATTCCACCTTCACGTTGTCATGTGTATTCCTCTATGACAGTAACACAGAGTGACCAGACATTCCACCTTCACGTGGTCATGTGTATTCATCTAGGACAGTAACACAGAGTGACCTTGAGCAGACATTCCACCTTCACGTGGTCATGTGTATTCCTCTATGACAGTAGCACAGAGTGACCTTGAACAGACATTCCACCTTCACGTGGTCATGTGTATTCTTCTATGACAGTAACACAGAGTGACCTTGAACAACATTCCACCTTCACGTGGTCATGTGTATTCCTCTATGACAGCAACACTGAGTGACCTTGATCAGACATTCCACCTTCACGTTGTCATGTGTATTCCCCTATGACAGCAACACTGAGTGACCTTGATCAAACATTCCACCTTGAGGTGTACAGGTGTTCTACCCTTTATTACAGTAACATTGAGTGACCTTGATGAGGCCTACCAACTTCACATGGTCATGTGATTCCTTTCTCTATGAGTGATCTTGATCAGACATTCCAATTTACCAAGGTCGTGTAGATTATTAGAGGAAATCAACACTGAGTGATCTTGATCAGGTGTATTATAAAGACGAACAGTGGAAAATAAAAAATAAGAAAAAACGTCAATGTGCAATTTGCTTTTACGAGATTCGAACAATTAAGCAGATTATAAGCAATGCTTACATGTTTTACACTTATAAGTAGTTCATGATAATGCACACTTGATAATTTTTTTATCAAGAATGAGGAATTACAGCACTTATAACGCGCCACAGATCTCATGGCATTCCTGTGAGCAGAAGAAAACAAATGTGTGACTCATATAGTTTACACTATTAGACTGGGATATGCTTCTTGAAACAAATATGGCTTTAAGGAGCGTTTGAATATGTTGGTGTCCTGAATATCTCTCAGTGATGTGGGGAGAAAGTTCCACAGCTTTGGGGAAGCGATTTCAAAAGCTTCATTGCCAAATGTCTTGGTGAATGAATGCGGATGTGTAAAAATAGGTTTATTAGTCGATCGCAGGGCTCGGTTTGGCGTATGCAGCACCAGTAGCTCAGATAAATATTTAGGAGCCTTTCTGTGTGACACAAGGAATGTCAGCAGCAATATCTTGTATGTATCTCTGTGCTGTATCTATAGCCAGTGAAGCTGCATTCGTATTTAGGAGATGTGTTCATGGCGTGGTATGCATGCAATTACTCTTGCGGCCACATTTTTACTGCGCTGTAGCCTTGCGAGCTGATACTTTGGCAGCCTTTGTAAAAGTGAGTTGCAGTTGTCAAGTCTTGAGATAACCTGGACGATCTGAGGAGTTGCCGTCAGTGGTAATTGCGACATTATGCGACGAATGTTTCTTAGCCAAAATAGCAAGCTTGACACACTTTGCCAACTTGCGCATTCATTTGAAACGTGCTATCGAAGATTACACAAATATTCCGAGTGGAAGAAGTTGGTGGAATGTTGATGTTCCTAATTGTTATGGGCTCAATGTTGATATATTTGGCATTGTTCAATGACATCAGATAGACAAACTAAGTCTTATCATAATTGAGTTTTAGCATGTGTATTACCCATTCACGAATTCCTGCTACACAAGCTTCAATTTTGCAAGTGCAGCTTTCCTATCTGCATCATTACTAATCTGAAACTTGATGTAAATCTGGTGTCGTTGGCGTATAGCTGATAGCTGACACCGTGTTTCTTACATATGACACCTATCGGCACAGTGTACTGCTTGAAGAGGAATGGGCCAATAAAAGTACCGAGCCTTGGGGTACTCCATATCTCAAAGGCATAGGCCTACTATGTGACTTACATCCATTATTGTTAAATGACTGACAACGGTTGTGTAAATATGACCAAAGCAAGTCATGATCAGTGTCCTGAATCCCAATATCTGTTTACCAACATTCCGAGGTCTATCGCATCAAAGGCTGCTGATAAGTCTAATAGCACCAGCACGACAACTTTTTTCTAAGGCAATCAGAATATAATTGCTCACTCGTACAAGTGTTGTTTATGTGCTGTGTAGAGGGTAATATGCCGATTGATGAGCTTCATGCTGGTGTGTGATGCTGAGATATTCTTTTACCCTTTTCAATGGGTATACAATTTGTCAACTGGAATTTTGGGTAAATGAGTATGGTAAATGTAGGCCCAAGCGTGGTTGTGCATACATTTTCTGACAGATTTATACTATATGTTATAAATTATTACAGCATATATTTGATGCGCCTTGTATTGATGCATAAATAACAAATTTCTATTGAATTAAATTCATGATGTGCATTATTTTCTAGTAACTTGTGAACAAATGTACATGTCTAATTGTTTAAACAGCTCTTCACTGTACCATTTGTAATTATTCCCACTGCCTTTGTTCAGAATTTCAAGTACTGTATGTTCGTTTCATAATTAGAATATCCCACAAGGCATGTTTCATAGCTTAAGGTTACATATTCGATTTGTATTTATGTTAATTTTTAACCTCATGGGTGAACATGATAGTTTTGCATGTTAAAAAAATCATGAATTTACATTTTGCTAAAGTTTTATGCCATCAGTTAGTGCGTTTAGTGTTTAGTGTGCACATTAGCGTAATGTCATCAGCACCAGCCAGTATTTTATAAACAATATATTATAAACAATGATGGGCCTATTATAGAGCATTGATGTACACTGCTTAACATGTTATTTTTTGTGGAATTGACTCTATGTTGTCTACATTTTGCTAAAGTTTTATGCCATCAGTTAGTGCGTTTAGTGTTTAGTGTGCACATTAGCGTAATGTCATCAGCACCAGCCAGTATTTTATAAACAATATATTATAAACAATGATGGGCCTATTATAGAGCATTGATGTACACTGCTTAACATGTTATTTTTTGTGGAATTGACTCTATGTTGTCTATTTTACAAATATTAATTTTATTAAGTACAAGTATTATTTTAAATCCAAATCGATTATAATGCTTTTAATGCTATGTATCACTGGTAATTATGCTAAATAGTTTGATATAAAAACGGTATTGGTGTTGTTTTAAGATTAAGTATTTTGATATATTTAGGAAATATGTAATTGCATAGAACCTAATGTACCCATTGACTATTTTTCAAAGTTAGTATTTAGTGTCTCTATTTTCTATTATTTCAAGCATTTTTATGATGACTTTCTGCTTTTTTAGAGTTTAATGAACTAACATACTTATTACAAACAAACACTTTATAAAATTATAATTAATGAATACAGGTAGTTCATGATGATGTATACATAGTGAAATGACAATGGGTATACATTTTATCAACCAGAATTTTGGTTGAATGGGTATGCAAAAATCAGGCGTGGTTTTGTATACATGTAACGGCAATTTTATATTGTATTTTATAAATTAATAAAACATATATTTGGCGTAGGTTGTATTGGTGTATATATTAACACAATTGCTATCGCAAAAAATAAT
>OZ024905.1:2520964-2753464 GCA_964017125.1 Flabesymbios commensalis
ACAACAAACTTTTATTTCTGCCCACATTTAACCAAACTTTTTTCTTCTGATTTTTGTGGCGACAAACAATTTTTTTTCAATTTTTTTCTAGCCCCCCCCCCCCAGATATCAAATGGTGCCTCCCTTATGTCATATATACCGTCCACTTACCTGAAATAAATGCGGATGTAACCAATGACAGTAGGTTATCCTGGGCTGCATACCATGCATCACTACAAATTCCTTCCACACATGATTACATCAGGTGATGTGATGCCCCCTGCCAGTTCATTAGCCACGATGAAGCATGCTATATTTGTCATTCAAAAGGCAGTTCGAAATCTCAATCCTGGACAAATGACCATAGCCACTGCTTGCATTGACATAGCAAGTCCAATGGACTTGGCCGGGTAACTTTGGACAAAACAACTTTGTTATAATTCAGGGTGGTTTACATTCAGAAATGGCAAGTTGGAAAATGCTAGGTAGCTGATTAAAGCGGCACAATCAGGCCAAAATCTTTATTTTTATTTTGGCCCCTTAGATATGTCCATAAATTATGTCAACATGATTAGAATTGCGCATGTTTTTTAAATTTTGTATTGCACATTTACCAGCTAAACGAGAAATTTGGACGAAATTTAATTTTGGAGATGCATGTCCAAAATGGGGCTTTCTGGCACTCTTAACGTTGCCACAGCAATCCAAAGTGTAAAAGATTTCCACTATTCTAGTATATGGACATGTTCACATATTATGAACATATCAAGAAGCGAAAATAACATTTTGGCTTTTAGATGATTTTTAGTCTGACCGTGTCGCTTCAAACAACAGCGGATCAATGGAAGCTCTGGTCAATGGGTAAGTCTCAACTCAAATTTACATGTATCACATCTTACAAAAACAAGACATCACAAAATCACTGCATGTGCTCTATTTATTGTCTTGCAACGGTCGTATGCCCAATGTACTTCATCGGTTAATGTAGGTCCATTGTAGAATCATTTGACACATGAAGCAGGAGACGAATCAATGCTAGTCCACACTTTTAGTTTTAATTTTGTACTCTGGATTTGGTCAAGTCATTGTGCGAGGGCAACTCAAGGCTGTACAAACTCTCAAGATGATCCAACCGTGTTTTTTTCCTTTTAAACCACTCTAATTATGCGCGTTGGACAACAGTACATATCCACGACACGGAAGCGTTAAAACACAAAAGCATCATTAGTTCTATTAGTTCACAAAGAGTTCATGAAAGGTCACTTCGTTGAGCAAAAGTTTTCTGGACCATTCTCGAGCATGACCCTCGATCAAGCACATGAGCAGCACAACGTATCCGTTAAAGGTTGTGGTGGAGCTGTTGGCTTGTTTTAGAGTATTTTAGAGTTATTTCCCAATTTGAAAGATCAATGAAAAAACTCTCAAGTGGCGAAATAGGTATTGCGCCTACATTATACCATGAGCAATCTCGAGAGATACAGTCGAAATTCGCAAAGAAAGTACAAAGTTTGATCGATGCATGAAAGGAAATACGTACCTACTTCGTATGGTCACCAAGGACATAACAGATTCATCTGCAATTAAAAATCTTCTCACCGCAGAGGCCATTGGCACAGACCAGTAGAAATATTTCTTAAAAAAAGACTGATTTCTCGTGAGATACAAATTAACTCCCCAGTCAAACGTAATAATGTTTCTATTTTAGGGATATTTCATGAAAACCGAAAACGATTTACACTACAAATTGTTTTTATAAATAATTGTTTTCCTATTTCGCGCCTGTATATTGCCAGCCAAATTCGTGAAGGAATTTTTTTTTTCCAAGCACGAGAATCAATACACTGACATATCAATGAGTGTCACAGTATGTCACCCACTGATCTTCTTCGTAGCATTTGCTAATATTCAACATCAGGGGTCTCTCTCGTCTGCTAGGTCACCGTCTGCCAACCAGCAGCCAGCATTGCTTAAATCAGGCATGAGCGGTGAGGTACATCGTGATTGGTCTGTTGTGTTTAGACGCGCATTTGTCAAAATATGGGTATCTGTACAGGCAGCGCGAGACATTCAAGCCTGCTATCAACAAGAGGGTATCGAAGAGTGTCCTACTTTAATGTATATTTATTTATAATTATTTTAATGGAGTTTTTAAATTATGATATAAGCACAATCTTTACTATGTACAGTATTATATCAGTGTATATTCAGCCTAGGTAATTTTATCTCATTTTCAGAAGCGTCAGTGCTGATAACATGAATAGGGTTATTTTACACTATCTTGGGCCAAGTAGGCCTAGTGGGGTTTTTCCACACATCTAGACCCTGCAGTACAAACAGTGATGGTGAATGTTCTGAACCCTGGTGGTGAATATTAGCTAATCTGGGGATGAATACCAGTGTCTGAAGTCAGTAGAGACACTGGTGAAACGAGTAAAGAGAATCAAGCGTGTCCACCATCTCTATCCAAAAATGGCACTATGCCACAGACTACAAATTCTGATTTGCTTGAGCTTTTTGAACGATGATCTCCTAGCCTCCTTTTTTATAATCATCATTCACATTAAAGCCATTTAGTGATTAGTCAGAATATGTGTTTATTCCCTATATTCGCAGTCAACGCATAAAAGTCAATCGTGTAGATATTGTATGGGATGAGTACCACGAAGCATCACTAAAATACCAACATAGAGATAAAAAGAAGTAAAAGCAATTTGCCTGACTAACAGCTACTCGTCTTCTGGGTCCGGGTCGTTATTCCGATATATAGCTATTCCGACAGGTCGATAGAACAGGTCGTTAGTCAGACAGGTCGATAGTCCGACAGGTCGTAGTCCGACAGGTCGATAGTCCGACAGGTCGTTAGTCCGGCAGGTCGATAGTCCGACAAATCGTTAGTCTGACAGGTGGATAGTCCGACTGATCGTTAGTCCGACAGGTCGATAGTCCGACAGATCGTTAGTCCGACAGGTCTATAGTCAGACAGATCGTTTGTTCGACAGGTCGATAGTCTTACAGGTCGTTAGTCCGACAGGTCGATAGTCCGACAGGTCGTTAGTCCGACAGGTTGATAGTCTGACAAACAGGTCGATATTACGTTCGCTCAAAGGTTTGTGCTCGAAGAATGAAGTTAAGCAACGTCGCGCCCGGTTCATAATTAGATGGGTGACCGCCTGGGACTGCCAGGTGCTGTATACACTCGTGGATCTCAGAGAACCACGTAAATCAGATGGCTCGTCTTACTGACTTTGAGTTGGACGTAAAAGAACCTCAATGGACGTAGGCGTAGTTTCCATCCGTCGTGACCCCAAAAAATCCACAACATGGAGTACTTGGCACATATATAAGGCCATGAATGATATCATGAATGATAACAGGCCTTGCTAAGTTACTCCCGTGGCGCGATAGCACAATAGTGCGTACTGCCACGTAATATACAGATACAGATACAGATACGACAGGTCCATATTCTGACAGGATTTTTCAGCACTGAAAGGGTTAATATTCTCAACCCGTAGTTTCTAAAAGCCATTTGGAATACCTTTGAGAGTATTAAGGATATAGCCCTAGGCCTATAAAGGGGACTAGCCCACACTTTTTGACAACTATGGGATATGGACCAGACCAGACCAGTTGTAGGGCTTATAATCAATAATGCCAACAAATAACATAACCATTAATTAGGCTATAACTGCGTGAGTGCAGTCTTGATGATCCTTGTAACAAAATCTTGAGGACATTTACTAAAGTATTGATACAATATAAAGAATATAACGAATAATTGATGACATTGAAACAAAGTCCATGGAACTATAATGCTAAATTCATGATAGTTATGAGCATCACCAAGACTTCATTCTGAGAGGTAGCGTGCTCGCGGCCTTAGACCGCTAGGTTCGAATTCTGTGTCTGGAGAGCAGTGTCATCTCATTCATCTCACCATCCACAGGAGGTTCTCTTGGCACATTTTAGCCTACATGACGATGTACACAATTCATTTCATTTCTTGTTACACTATATAATGAGGACCATCAAGACTGTATTAAGAATTTTACAAATACCGGGTGTGAATGTGTAATTATTTTATCCCGGGTTATGTTTATTATAACTTACAATTTTAATTTTAAGTGTAATAATTATGTATATATGTTATGTTGAATTTCAAACGTTGTTGTCCATCTGTATTTGACATCATAATATACATACAAAAATGTGTTAACAAATAAATATTTCTAAATTATTGTATGTAATCATACATAATTATTTATGTACATTTAAGCCTAAGTAATAAATAGAGGAATCAATTCAATAATCCAGGGTTCCCATACAAATCGAAACAAATTCCCCCGATTTTCCTCTGACTGTTCAGCAATTTCGAAAAATCATGCATTCACCAACTAGTAAATTGAATGAAAACTCATGGAGATACCTTCCTATACTGCCCCAATGCCGTCCATAATGGTTACAGACTCACAGTCAATTATTCAAAATTTCAGAACATATTCTCGATATTTAAGAACGTATTAAAGCCAACCCGTGTGTATTGTCATTATTATAGCGTTGGTTTATTAGCCAGATCACGTTGACAATACACGCCAGCTCAAAAATATTAATCCTGATCACAAAAATCCTCACGCTTCGTTGAAATCATTTGCACGATAAAGATAATATAGGCTTAGTTTCAAGTACAAAACACAAGTTACACATGTGAAATGTTGTTTATAACTTGAATTAAACAAATGATATGTACGTTTATTTTTTTGTTATCGGTAAGATATTGATTAATGTGTGCTGCGCTACCACGCGCAAAATAGCACAAGCCAATCATTGTTTCGTTGGGAGAAAACGTGGTTGGTTAAAATAGTTGAAGGACGATTTAATCATAAACTGTTTAGCTAGCTATAAGCACATGTTCCCTACATGTTCTATATAATTATTGCGTTTCCAGAAACGTTTCATGATGAATCTTGTTATGTAATAGCAATTTAGTAATACTATTATTATAAGCCCCCATCCCGTTTTACTTTCGTTGAAGTGAATTACTGTATGCCTAATGTAAAGAGGATAAGGACCTGTCGGAATAATGCATGTCGGAATATCGACCTGTCAGAATAACGGCCCGTTGGAATAACGATCTGTCGGGATATAGACCTGTCGGAATATCGACCTGTCGGAATAAAGACCTGGATTATAGACATGTAATAATAAACCTAATAGGCTACCGGGCTACGGCCGGGCCTAAAGACAGCACCATAACATTAATTATTTATTCATTAGATCAATAAATAATGCCCAATTTCAAATTGTATTTGTTTGTTTTTTCGGATAGCAATTGTTCAACGTACTCCGGCATATAAACGCCTATTGTGGGTGTGTCATCATTGATAAATTTGCACTACGGTGCTCAATTTAAAATCTAGCAAAAAATCACACCAGAAAAATACTTGAAAATAATAGGCCTACATTGATTTTCCAGTCAAAATCTCATGAAAACGAGTTATTACACATGTTCCTAACTTTATTTGTGAAAAAAAACAATATTTAGGCTTACTCTAAGTCGACCTTTAAATTGATTTTTTGACCTTTGATGTTGATCTTGAATTATACAAGTAATATCAGAAATAAATTTTCCAGTCGAAATTAAACGAAAAATAGGTATTACACGTGTTTCTACAATAAATGTAGAAAAATCATATTTGACCTTGAAAATGACCTTGAAAATGACCTTTAGGCCTTGATGTTGATCTTAAGTCATAAAAATGATATCAGGAATAGATTTTCCGGGCAAAATTAAAGAAAAAAGAGGTTTCCACCTTAATTTGTTGGAATAAACATATTTGACCTTGAAATTGACCTTTGACCTTGGATTTTGCTATGGCATCCGGCAATATCTGCATACACACTCTCTTATTATCAATAATGAACAATAAAAAACTCTTTGTACACCAAAAAGAGGTCGAGTGGTAGTTCTACCTGACTGACACATTTAAAAATGAAAATAATGTCTGATATAGAACTGCATAAAGTATGGCTAACGGCGGCCATTTTCCAAAATGGCCGACGTTACCATGGTGACCCAAATTTTTGATGGCTTCATATCCTAAAATATTCCATACATGTTTGTCAATTACATTGCCAAATATTATGCTTGTATGACAATTTGCAGAATATTTCTCCTATCTCCCTAAAAGTACCTAGCTGTCCTTTATCTCCAGGTAGCAAAATAAATGTGGAGGTCAAACAACCTACACGCCCCTGACCTGGTACATACATTATCTGTATCAAAGTCATCAACCAGCTGGTCGTAATGCCTTATTATAGTTGATGTTTCCAAGAATAAATTGAAGCGGCATCCCTCAATTGCCGTGAGAGGGCATCCCACAGAGGAGTTCGGCCCAAGTATGGTTGTCCACTCCCTAATTTAAATGACAACTGAATGACGACGTTGATTGGTTAATCTTATCATGTGACAGGCTGAGCCACTCTTCGATTGGTCCGGTGTAGAACTTAGTCCAACAATTCTGTTAAATAAACTTCGTTTAAAAAACTTGCATACGTAAAACAAGGCCCGCATTGCCTCATATCAGAGACAATTTTGAAAGTATTTGCTTTATCATTGCCATCATTTTATTACATTTATTAATCAAACCCCTAGCTAGCACGCGGGCCTCATGTCAGATTGGTGTTTATTGTTATCCCTAGATCTTACATGTGCTGCACCGGTTGTAGAAGTTTTATCTAAAATTTTATATTAAAAAAGGTAATGTCAAGTTTGTGTCTGGTCGTGGAGATACGCAGGCTTAAACATCCATCAGCTGCTGCCTCGTCAGAGCAAAAGGCCAATGGTCTAACATTAAATCCTGCTGGTGGATTAACCCTTTAACCGCTGGTGCCGAATATAATCGGGTTTTCATTTTTTGTTAGCACATTATGTACCACCTTTTGAACATGTTAAAAATAAAATGTGACATCAATCAGCAATATTTGAAAACAGTTGACCTCATTTGAATAATTTTCACTCACTTGACGTTGTGGATCGCGTCAGCGATACACAACTTCAAGTGAGTAAAAATTCAGATTGAATAAGTTTGCGGGTAAAGGGTTAATCCACCGGTCACGAAACAACTTTAATGCTGATATTAATTCCCCAAATTGGACAATTTACGTGTCATTGTCTCAGAAAGCATATATTGATTAATATAAAGGGCGAAGCTGGCCCTTATCTCCCGGCTGGACAGTTTTATTATTTCAATGATGACGGCACTCAACCGATTGAAGGGGAAGTGAATTGCACGCTGGAAAAAATGATGTAGAGGTCAAGCAATGTATTTTAGTCTTCTCAAGCCTCAACAACAAAACGCCTCCCTTATGTGTTAGAAGGTGCTAAACTGCCACATGATAAAGTGGCAGTTTAGCACCTTCTAACACCAAGGGGACGAACAGTTCTCAATATTCTTAATAAAGCGCTGAAATTTTTATATTTAAACCAAGAAAGCAAAGTATTTTTCAAATAAAAGTCGTCATATATGTCTTAATAATAATTTATGCTTTGCTGCATTTAATTATCTATGTTACGAGTCCACAGCCACAATATTTGTCTACTCTTTCAGTGCAGGGACCGACCTGCTATGCTACGGTCCCACAAGGCTTTTTAGGACTCTCGATGCTTTCGCTATGCACACATTCGGACATAGCCAGGGTAGCACCACCATGAGCCAGAAGTTTGGCGAATGTTCGGCGACGTACGCAAGTAATCGTAGTGCTTCCCGAAAGCATCGGGACATCGAGAAAAATAACAATGCATCGGCGTTTATACATTGGAGATGTTCTCAACATGCTCCTGTGAACATCGGCGATGTATATTCGATGTGATAATATAGTGGATGATATGGGTGTTCTGCATTTTCTTGAATCTCTACCCAGTAATACACCACATCACAAAAGTGATCTCTGCTTTATCCATGATTTGCATTTGACAGCGACAAGGTATGGTGTGTACCACGTAAAATCTAAACCTTTTATAATTATGCTCTCCACAAGGCACTATACCATTGCAAAGACATCCCCACGACATCGTCAAGACATCACCATTACACCCGACGCATCGCTGATATTTGTCCGTCACACGCCGAAGGATCACTGACCATTTGTGCTTCAAAAAGTAGCCTACATTGTTAACTGTTAGCCGATGCAGAGCAAATTTATAACCGAATCTTCCCCGATGCATCGCCAAATATTCCGTGAAATGTCGGTGATACTTCCCCGAAGTGTGTGTTTCCTCGTGGGACCACACGTTCGAAATCGGCACCCATCGCTACCAGAACACGTTTTTTTTATCGCCAGTAGGCTACATCGCCAGACATTTTGTTCTCGGGGGACCGTAGCATTAGACGTCAGCATCTGGCGTATATAGAGGTCAGTTTCTGACGTATAAAATTAATCTCTGGGCTGAAAGGGTTGAAGCGCTAAGATAAGAAATTAAATTTTCTGCAATACACTGTTTGCACGATTTTGCGCATAAGCAGGACTCCCAACTAAATAGTTCAGTTTTAATCACTGTGTGGCGTGTTGTAATAGAGAAGAGTGTGACAGGACTCCCAGCTAAATAGTTCAGCTTTTAGTCACTGTGTGGCGTGTTGTTATTGGGAAAGGTGTATACACTTAAAGTTGAGTCTCGCTAACGTAGCGCACAACTACCCATATTTGTTTAAATTGAGACCAAACATTTACAACTGTCAAATATCAGTATATAACATTTCTACACTGCTGGGCCAACGTCGAAGACGTTGGGCCGACGCTGTATAAATGTTATATAAATGTTTTATATAAATGTTTTTATATAAATGTTTTGCTGTTTAATCACAAATGTCGTTCCCAGTGAATGTGTCAGAATCATATAATGATTATTATAAAAGGCCAAGCTCTCCTTTATCTCGAGGCTGCAGATTTTTATCTACAATGACGGCGGCACTTACACGATTGAAAGGAGGTGGGTGACGCACAAGCAAAATAAATGTGGATGTCAAACAATGTGTTTTTAGACCTCTAATAATGCATCGGTCACGAAAGATCTTATTTTCATACCGATTTTAACCTTTTAACCGCCGGTGCCGCATATATTCGGGTTTTATTTTTTTATTATCACATTAAGTACCACATTTAAAATATGTTAAAGATAAAATGTGACATCAACCACCAAGATTTGAAAAGAGTTGACCTCTATTTTGTCAAATCTGAATAATTTTCACTCACTTAAAGTTGTGGATCGCGTCAGCGAGACACAACTTTAAGTGGGTGAAAATTCAAATTAGGCCATGAATGATATCATGAATGATAACAGGCCTTGCTAAGTTACTCACGTGGCGCGATAGCACAATAGTGCGTACTGCCACGTAATATACAGACAGATAAATTGAATAATTTGGCGGTTAAAGGGTTAACCTACATTAGGAACCTAATTTTTAATACATTCAAAGCTGTTATAAATGACCGATATTTGTTTAGTGAAACAAATTAATATGGATCCTTATCGATAGCTTGAAAATGTGATAAGCAAATATGGGTCGTCTTCAACAGTTTGAAGTTGTGGGTCACGTTAGTGGGACCACACATTTGCAAATCTTGATGCCTAAACACTAATGTCGTTCCAATTACCTGTGATTTATTCGGCAGGGGCGGATCTAGCTTTTCACTGAGGGGGGGGGGGGTGGTTTATATTTGAAAAATATATATTTAATTGTAAGGGGGACACCAAATCATAAGGAAATCCATAAATAAGATGATGATAATTTTTCTGAGGGGGGGGGGGGGGGTTAAAACCTCCAAACCGCCACTGATTTGGCTGATACATACCACCAACATAAGAAAACAATTGTATCCCATTCTAAAAATGAAAAATAAAAAAGTAATATTTAAATGTAGAAATCTTCATTTAGGGGGTAGTGAGATTATGGGGCACCATGAACACGTCCATGGTGCCCCAAAACATGTCCATTGTACCGCGTCCATGGTGCCCCAGCATGACGATTGTTATAAGTGTAGCTTTAACTAGCTTAAGTTAGAATCTTCCATTATCGCCCATAGTTTTTGAAAAAACACAATTTTCACTAGCTACTATGTGATTCTTCTTTTAACTTAGCTCCAAGGAGTCTTTAATGTATTACCTGATTACCTAAATCCGTGTATCACAAAAATATACTTTAACCTTTCAAAAACACATATTTCGCCATAGCTTACACAAGCCTTGATGCATCACCACCAATTTTTCTGCTGAAATAGAACAGCTTAAAAGCATTCCCTAGAGGGTTCTTTTGTTAAAATTGGACAACGTACTTGGCCAAAAAGACAGATGTGCATGGTGCCCCAATGTCCATGGTGCCCGGTCTCATCAATTTCCAGGTTCGAATGACTTCTTTGAAACTTAAAATGGCTGTGTGTGTGTGTGTGTGGCCACGTGTCTGTACACTTTCTGGCTGTGTGTGGCGACGTGTATGCACACTTTGTGGCTGTTTGTTTGTGGTCACGTGCCTGTACACTTTGTGGCTGTGTGTGTGGTCACATGCCTGTACACTTTGTGGATGTGTGTTTGTGTGTGTGTGAGTGTTTGTGTGTGTGTGGTCACGTGCCTGTACACGTTGTGGATGTGTGTTTGTGTGTGTGTGAGTGTGTGTGTGTGTGATGTCAAGTGCCTGTACACTTTGTGGATGTGTGTTTGTGTGTGTGTGTGAGTGTGTGTGTGTGTGATGTCAAGTGCCTGTACACTTTGTGGATGTGTGTTTATGTGTGTGTGAGTGTGTGTGTGTGTGATGTCAAGTGCCTGTACACTTTGTTGATGTGTGTTTGTGTGTGTGTGTGAGTGTGTGTGTGTGTGATGTCAAGTGCCTGTACACTTTGTGGATGTGTGTTTGTGTGTGTGTGTGAGTGTGTGTGTGTGTGATGTCAAGTGCCTGTACACTTTGTTGATGTGTGTTTGTGTGTGTGTGTGAGTGTGTGTGTGTGTGTGGTCACGTGCCTGTACACTTTGTGGATGTGTGTTTGTGTGTGTGTGAGTATGTGTGTGTGTGTGTGAGTGTGTGATGTCAAGTGGTTCAGCGTCTTGTCTATATTTTGTTTTTATTTGTATTACTGTATGCAGTTCAATAGTTAATTTCAGCTATCTATTGTTTGAATTTGCATTACTGTTAACTGTCGACCTGAACAAAGAACATTCAGCAGACTTAAACCACGACCGGCCAGTGCCCACCCACCTGTCTCCATGATAGCTAGACAGCGATCACCAGTGCAAGTTCACCACTACCGCCAGTCCATCATTATAACAATGTCGTTTTTCGTGTTTATTTCACCAAGGCGTTGGGCCGGTGCTGGTTTGATGTTGGCCCGCCGTCTACGATGTCCGGCCGGCATTGGGCCAGCATTGGTTCAGCGTCTTGTTTTTATTTGTATTACTGCTAAAACATGCAGTTTAATAGTTAATTTCAGCTATCATTACTATGTATTATATTGGAAGGGTTTTTTCACTCATTAGCACCATATTAGCTACGATTTTATGACAATTATCATGAAGTCGCTGTCGGGTTATTTTGCCCTTCATTACTTATTATATTTGGGGGCGATGTTTTATTCATTTCATTGTGTGGTGGGGCGTTTCATCGGCGACAGACAGTCACAGACCGGCATGATCTACAACGATGGGGGTTGATCTTGGTGTGTACAGAGTTCGGATAGGTCTTTTTAATTCATTCAAATTAAAAGCCACAACTTCTTTACTGGCAGTACGCAGCGATCATATAAGTATTTTTCTAATTTTATTATTAACTACTATTTTGTTACTTTTAAGTGGCGACATAGAAGTTAATCCTGGCCCGACAGCTTCATTGTGGCATTGTAATATACGTGGTCTCAACTTCGAAACTCATGCAGACTTATTATCTGACGTGGCTCATAATTTTGACATTTTAGCGTTGACCGAAACTTTTTTAAATACTAATTGTTGTTTTGACCTAAATATAAATGGATACTTACCGATTTTCCGTAAAGACCGCACACTCAGACCTGGTGGGGGTGTGGCCTTATATGTTCGTGACAGTTTATTTGCTGTAAGACGTAGTGAATTTGAGATCCTCGAATTAGAAGCCCTATGGGTTGAGATAAAAAGTTCCAAACTAAATTTACTGTTATGTGTTTGCTACAGACCTCCCAATACTGGTCAGGTATTTTGGGATAATATTCAAGACTCTTTAGACCGTGTCAAGCAGAGCGGTAATGCTAGCGTCATTATCATCGGCGACCTCAATGCAGATCCTGGCTATGCCAATGGACCTAAACTTAAATATTTCTCAGAAAGTAATAATCTAAATATTAATATTACCAGTCCCACTCGAATAACATCTGTTGGTGCCACTATATTGGACCAAATTTTAACGTCTACGTCTGTTAATGTCACGAATTGCAGAGTAGGTGATCCTTTCCATAAAAGCGATCATTGCTCTATTTATTGCAACACATCTCTTTCATGTAATTACCACGATTCTTTTAACCGGAATATTTGGGATTTTAAGAAAGCTGATTGGGCTGGCCTCAAAGATTACTTACATTTTTACGATTGGGACACCTGCTTCTCGTCCGAAGACGTGAACGTGTGGACTGAGCAGTGGACACGCGCTTACTTAGAAATATGTAAACAATTTATACCCTTCAGGTCGGTCACCATAAGGCCCAACGACGAACCCTGGTACTGTAATACACTCAGGGCGTTAAAAAGGAAACGCGATCGTCTATTTCGGAAATTTAAAATGACGAAACTTGAAATTGACTGGGGCGCATACAAAAAATTACGTAACAAATATGCGCATGAATTATCTAAAGCAGTCTCTGACTATAATCAAAAACTATTTGATTCCTTGAATGACTGTAGTGTTTCAGAGAAAGGCTGGTGGCGAACAATTCGTGTGTTCTTTAGTGGGTCTAAGCAGAAGGTTCCAACTTTGCAATATGCTGATGGCTCTATCTGCACCGATACCAAGGATAAGGCGAATCTGCTCAACAAGATGTTTTCGTCTTATAGCGAAATTAACGATAGTGATAGGCGTCCACCCGACTTAGACTTGAAAACTGGTTCTCGATTAGAGCAAATTTACCTATCCGAATCCGACGTATTAGATATTCTTCAATCTTTAAAAATAAACAAAGCTACTGGTCCCGATGACATAAGTCCAACGTTGCTGAAAAATACAGCAGAAGTAATTTACAAACCTCTATCTCGCTTGTTTAACAAATCTCTTTCATCAAATACTTTTCCGGATTTTTGGAAAATTGCTAATGTTGTTCCAATATATAAAAAAGGGGACAGTCACAGTATTTGAAAATGCATTTTCAAATACTTGTTCAATTACCTCCGTGACAATAATTTGATACATAAAATGCAGTCTGGTTTTATGCCGAAAGACAGTACGACAAACCAATTGGTATTTTATACCATACTCTTACTGAAGCTTTAGATAAAAATAAAAAAGTTCATGTTGTCTTTGGAGACATAAGCAAAGCTTTTGATAGGGTATGGCACGCTGGTCTTTTGGCCAAATTAAATTCCACTGGTGTAACCGGTGATTTAAATAAGTGGTTTTCAAGTTATTTAGCTGGAAGAAAGCAGAGGGTAGTTTTAGATAATATAAACTCAGATTTTCTTTTGATTTAGGCCGGGGTTCCCCAAGGATCTGTCCTAGGCCCGCTTCTTTTTTTACTTTATATAAACGATATAGCTGATAACCTGCAATGTGGGATCAGTCTTTTTGCAGACAATAATATTATTTTCACGTCTGCAGACACAATGGAAGACTGTACAAATGCTTTAAACAAAGACTTAATTGAAATGGGAAACTGGGCGGCAGCTTGGCTTGTGACATTCAGTGCAAAAAAAACTCTCGATATGGTGCTTTCATTTCATCCCAAACCAGTGGTACCTCCCCCTCTGCGTTTTATGAATGTTGACATTAAAAACGTTGTTGAGCATATCCATCTTGGCTTAACTTTTACCTCCAATCTTAAATGGTCTTCTCATATAAATAATATATCTATTAAAGCTAACAAAAGATTGACTATTTTGAACAAATTATCATTTAAAATTACTAGGAAAGGTCTAGAACAACTATATTTTGCCTATATCAGATCTTTGTTGGAATATGGTGATGTAGTATTTTCAAATGCAGCCCAAAACGATTTAAATAAACTGGATAAAATTCATAAAAGAGGTGCCAAAATCGTGGCGGGTGGCATACGGGGAGTATCGTCAGCTGTTCTATTTGATGAACTGTGGATGTGTGTTTGTGTGTGTGTGAGTGTATGTGTGTGTGATGTCAAGTGCCTGTACACTTTGTGGATGTGTGTTTGTGTGTGTGTGTGAGTGTGTGTGTGTGTGATGTCAAGTGCCTGTACACTTTGTGAATGTGTGTTTGTGTGTGTGTGAGTGTGTGTGTGTGATGTCAAGTGCCTGTACACTTTGTTGATGTGTGTTTGTGTGTGTGTGTGAGTGTGTGTGTGTGTGATGTCAAGTGCCTGTACACTTTGTGGATGTGTGTTTGTGTGTGTGTGTGAGTGTGTGTGTGTGTGATGTCAAGTGCCTGTACACTTTGTTGATGTGTGTTTGTGTGTGTGTGTGAGTGTGTGTGTGTGTGTGGTCACGTGCCTGTACACTTTGTGGATGTGTGTTTGTGTGTGTGTGAGTGTGTGTGTGTGTGTGTGAGTGTGTGATGTCAAGTGGTTCAGCGTCTTGTCTATATTTTGTTTTTATTTGTATTACTGTATGCAGTTCAATAGTTAATTTCAGCTATCTATTGTTTGAATTTGCATTACTGTTAACTGTCGACCTGAACAAAGAACATTCAGCAGACTTAAACCACGACCGGCCAGTGCCCACCCACCTGTCTCCATGATAGCTAGACAGCGATCACCAGTGCAAGTTCACCACTACCGCCAGTCCATCATTATAACAATGTCGTTTTTCGTGTTTATTTCACCAAGGCGTTGGGCCGGTGCTGGTTTGATGTTGGCCCGCCGTCTACAATGTCGGGCCGGCATTGGGCCAGCATTGGTTCAGCGTCTTGTTTTTATTTGTATTACTGTTAAAACATGCAGTTTAATAGTTAATTTCAGCTATCATTACTATGTATTATATTGGAAGGTTTTCTTCACTCAGTAGCACCATATTAGCTACGATTTCATGACAATTATCATGAAGTCGCTGTCGGGTTATTTTGCCCTTCATTACTTATTATATTTGGGGGCGATGTTTTATTCATTTCATTGTGTGGTGGGGCGTTTCATCGGCGACAGACAGTCACAGACCGGCATGATCTACAACGATGGGGGTTGATCTTGGTGTGTACAGAGTTCGGATAGGTCTTTTTAATTCATTCAAATTAAAAGCCACAACTTCTTTACTGGCAGTACGCAGCGATCATATAAGTATTTTTCTAATTTTATTATTAACTACTATTTTGTTACTTTTAAGTGGCGACATAGAAGTTAATCCTGGCCCGACAGCTTCATTGTGGCATTGTAATATACGTGGTCTCAACTTCGAAACTCATGCAGACTTATTATCTGACGTGGCTCATAATTTTGACATTTTAGCGTTGACCGAAACTTTTTTAAATACTAATTGTTGTTTTGACCTAAATATAAATGGATACTTACCGATTTTCCGTAAAGACCGCACACTCAGACCTGGTGGGGGTGTGGCCTTATATGTTCGTGACAGTTTATTTGCTGTAAGACGTAGTGAATTTGAGATCCTCGAATTAGAAGCCCTATGGGTTGAGATAAAAAGTTCCAAACTAAATTTACTGTTATGTGTTTGCTACAGACCTCCCAATACTGGTCAGGTATTTTGGGATAATATTCAAGACTCTTTAGACCGTGTCAAGCAGAGCGGTAATGCTAACGTCATTATCATCGGCGACCTCAATGCAGATCCTGGCTATGCCAATGGACCTAAACTTAAATATTTCTCAGAAAGTAATAATCTAAATATTAATATTACCAGTCCCACTCGAATAACATCTGTTGGTGCCACTATATTGGACCAAATTTTAACGTCTACGTCTGTTAATGTCACGAATTGCAGAGTAGGTGATCCTTTCCATAAAAGCGATCATTGCTCTATTTATTGCAACACATCTCTTTCATGTAATTACCACGATTCTTTTAACCAGAATATTTGGGATTTTAAGAAAGCTGATTGGGCTGGCCTCAAAGATTACTTACATTTTTACGATTGGGACACCTGCTTCTCGTCCGAAGACGTGAACGTGTGGACTGAGCAGTGGACACGCGCTTACTTAGAAATATGTAAACAATTTATACCCTTCAGGTCGGTCACCATAAGGCCCAACGACAAACCCTGGTACTGTAATACACTCAGGGCGTTAAAAAGGAAACGCGATCGTCTATTTCGGAAATTTAAAATGACGAAACTTGAAATTGACTGGGGCGCATACAAAAAATTACGTAACAAATATGCGCATGAATTATCTAAAGCAGTCTCTGACTATAATCAAAAACTATTTGATTCCTTGAATGACTGTAGTGTTTCAGAGAAAGGCTGGTGGCGAACAATTCGTGTGTTCTTTAGTGGGTCTAAGCAGAAGGTTCCAACTTTGCAATATGCTGATGGCTCTATCTGCACCGATACCAAGGATAAGGCGAATCTGCTCAACAAGATGTTTTCGTCTTATAGCGAAATTAACGATAGTGATAGGCGTCCACCCGACTTAGACTTTAAAACTGGTTCTCGATTAGAGCAAATTTACCTATCCGAATCCGACGTATTAGATATTCTTCAATCTTTAAAAATAAACAAAGCTACTGGTCCCGATGACATAAGTCCAACGTTGCTGAAAAATACAGCAGAAGTAATTTACAAACCTCTATCTCGCTTGTTTAACAAATCTCTTTCATCAAATACTTTTCCGGATTTTTGGAAAATTGCTAATGTTGTTCCAATATATAAAAAAGGGGACAGTCACCTATGTAACAATTATCGCCCAGTGTCTTTACTGAGCGTTCCAGGGAAATTTTTTGAAAAATGCATTTTCAAATACTTGTTCAATTACCTCCGTGACAATAATTTGATACATAAAATGCAGTCTGGTTTTATGCCGAAAGACAGTACGACAAACCAATTGGTATTTTATACCATACTCTTACTGAAGCTTTAGATAAAAATAAAAAAGTTCGTGTTGTCTTTGGAGACATAAGCAAAGCTTTTGATAGGGTATGGCACGCTGGTCTTTTGGCCAAATTAAATTCCACTGGTGTAACCGGTGATTTAAATAAGTGGTTTTCAAGTTATTTAGCTGGAAGAAAGCAGAGGGTAGTTTTAGATAATATAAACTCAGATTTTCTTTTGATTTAGGCCGGGGTTCCCCAAGGATCTGTCCTAGGCCCGCTTCTTTTTTTACTTTATATAAACGATATAGCTGATAACCTGCAATGTGGGATCAGTCTTTTTGCAGACAATAATATTATTTTCACGTCTGCAGACACAATGGAAGACTGTACAAATGCTTTAAACAAAGACTTAATTGAAATGGGAAACTGGGCGGCAGCTTGGCTTGTGACATTCAGTGCAAAAAAAACTCTCGATATGGTGCTTTCATTTCATCCCAAACCAGTGGTACCTCCCCCTCTGCGTTTTATGAATGTTGACATTAAAAACGTTGTTGAGCATATCCATCTTGGCTTAACTTTTACCTCCAATCTTAAATGGTCTTCTCATATAAATAATATATCTATTAAAGCTAACAAAAGATTGACTATTTTGAACAAATTATCATTTAAAATTACTAGGAAAGGTCTAGAAACAACTATATTTTGCCTATATCAGATCTTTGTTGGAATATGGTGATGTAGTATTTTCAAATGCAGCCCAAAACGATTTAAATAAACTGGATAAAATTCATAAAAGAGGTGCCAAAATCGTGGCGGGTGGCATACGGGGAGTATCGTCAGCTGTTCTATTTGATGAACTGTGGATGTGTGTTTGTGTGTGTGTGAGTGTGTGTGTGTGTGATGTCAAGTGCCTGTACACTTTGTGGATGTGTGTTTGTGTGTGTGTGTGAGTGTGTGTGTGTGTGATGTCAAGTGCCTGTACACTTTGTGAATGTGTGTTTGTGTGTGTGTGAGTGTGTGTGTGTGATGTCAAGTGCCTGTACACTTTGTTGATGTGTGTTTGTGTGTGTGTGTGAGTGTGTGTGTGTGCGATGTCAAGTGCCTGTACACTTTGTGGATGTGTGTTTGTGTGTGTGTGTGAGTGTGTGTGTGTGTGATGTCAAGTGCCTGTACACTTTGTTGATGTGTGTTTGTGTGTGTGTGTGAGTGTGTGTGTGTGTGTGGTCACGTGCCTGTACACTTTGTGGATGTGTGTTTGTGTGTGTGTGAGTGTGTGTGTGTGTGTGTGAGTGTGTGATGTCAAGTGGTTCAGCGTCTTGTCTATATTTTGTTTTTATTTGTATTACTGTATGCAGTTCAATAGTTAATTTCAGCTATCTATTGTTTGAATTTGCATTACTGTTAACTGTCGACCTGAACAAAGAACATTCAGCAGACTTAAACCACGACCGGCCAGTGCCCACCCACCTGTCTCCATGATAGCTAGACAGCGATCACCAGTGCAAGTTCACCACTACCGCCAGTCCATCATTATAACAATGTCGTTTTTCGTGTTTATTTCACCAAGGCGTTGGGCCGGTGCTGGTTTGATGTTGGCCCGCCGTCTACGATGTCGGGCCGGCATTGGGCCAGCATTGGTTCAGCGTCTTGTTTTTATTTGTATTACTGTTAAAACATGCAGTTTAATAGTTAATTTCAGCTATCATTACTATGTATTATATTGGAAGGTTTTCTTCACTCAGTAGCACCATATTAGCTACGATTTCATGACAATTATCATGAAGTCGCTGTCGGGTTATTTTGCCCTTCATTACTTATTATATTTCGGGGCGATGTTTTATTCATTTCATTGTGTGGTGGGGCGTTTCATCGGCGACAGACAGTCACAGACCGGCATGATCTACAACGATGGGGGTTGATCTTGGTGTGTACAGAGTTCGGATAGGTCTTTTTAATTCATTCAAATTGAAAACCACAACTTCTTTACTGGCAGTACGCAGCGATCATATAAGTATTTTTCTAATTTTATTATTAACTACTATTTTGTTACTTTTAAGTGGCGACATAGAAGTTAATCCTGGCCCGACAGCTTCATTGTGGCATTGTAATATACGTGGTCTCAACTTCGAAACTCATGCAGACTTATTATCTGACGTGGCTCATAATTTTGACATTTTAGCGTTGACCGAAACTTTTTTAAATACTAATTGTTGTTTTGACCTAAATATAAATGGATACTTACCGATTTTCCGTAAAGACCGCACACTCAGACCTGGTGGGGGTGTGGCCTTATATGTTCGTGACAGTTTATTTGCTGTAAGACGTAGTGAATTTGAGATCCTCGAATTAGAAGCCCTATGGGTTGAGATAAAAAGTTCCAAACTAAATTTACTGTTATGTGTTTGCTACAGACCTCCCAATACTGGTCAGGTATTTTGGGATAATATTCAAGACCGTGTCAAGCAGAGCGGTAATGCTAACGTCATTATCATCGGCGACCTCAATGCAGATCCTGGCTATGCCAATGGACCTAAACTTAAATATTTTTCAGAAAGTAATAATCTAAATATTATTATTACCAGTCCCACTCGAATAACATCTGTTGGTGCCACTATATTGGACCAAATTTTAACGTCTACGTCTGTTAATGTCACGAATTGCAGAGTAGGTGATCCTTTCCATAAAAGCGATCATTGCTCTATTTATTGCAACACATCTCTTTCATGTAATTACCACGATTCTTTTAACCGGAATATTTGGGATTTTAAGAAAGCTGATTGGGCTGGCCTCAAAGATTACTTACATTTTTACGATTGGGACACCTGCTTCTCGTCCGAAGACGTGAACGTGTGGACTGAGCAGTGGACACGCGCTTACTTAGAAATATGTAAACAATTTATACCCTTCAGGTCGGTCACCATAAGGCCCAACGACAAACCCTGGTACTGTAATACACTCAGGGCGTTAAAAAGGAAACGCGATCGTCTATTTCGGAAATTTAAAATGACGAAACTTGAAATTGACTGGGGCGCATACAAAAAATTACGTAACAAATATGCGCATGAATTATCTAAAGCAGTCTCTGACTATAATCAAAAACTATTTGATTCCTTGAATGACTGCAGTGTTTCAGAGAAAGGCTGGTGGCGAACAATTCGTGTGTTCTTTAGTGGGTCTAAGCAGAAGGTTCCAACTTTGCAATATGCTGATGGCTCTATCTGCACCGATACCAAGCATAAGGCGAATCTGCTCAACAAGATGTTTTCGTCTTATAGCGAAATTAACGATAGTGATAGGCGTCCACCCGACTTAGACTTTAAAACTGGTTCTCGATTAGAGCAAATTTACCTATCCGAATCCGACGTATTAGATATTCTTCAATCTTTAAAAATAAACAAAGCTACTGGTCCCGATGACATAAGTCCAACGTTGCTGAAAAATACAGCAGAAGTAATTTACAAACCTCTATCTCGCTTGTTTAACAAATCTCTTTCATCAAATACTTTTCCGGATTTTTGGAAAATTGCTAATGTTGTTCCAATATATAAAAAAGGGGACAGTCACCTATGTAACAATTATCGCCCAGTGTCTTTACTGAGCGTTCCAGGGAAATTTTTTGAAAAATGCATTTTCAAATACTTGTTCAATTACCTCCGTGACAATAATTTGATACATAAAATGCAGTCTGGTTTTATGCCGAAAGACAGTACGACAAACCAATTGGTATTTTTATACCATACTCTTACTGAAGCTTTAGATAAAAATAAAAAAGTTCGTGTTGTCTTTGGAGACATAAGCAAAGCTTTTGATAGGGTATGGCACGCTGGTCTTTTGGCCAAATTAAATTCCACTGGTGTAACCGGTGATTTAAATAAGTGGTTTTCAAGTTATTTAGCTGGAAGAAAGCAGAGGGTAGTTTTAGATAATATAAACTCAGATTTTCTTTTGATTAAGGCCGGGGTTCCCCAAGGATCTGTCCTAGGCCCGCTTCTTTTTTTACTTTATATAAACGATATAGCTGATAACCTGCAATGTGGGATCAGTCTTTTTGCAGACGATAATATTATTTTCACGTCTGCAGACACAATGGAAGACTGTACAAATGCTTTAAACAAAGACTTAATTGAAATGGGAAACTGGGCGGCAGCTTGGCTTGTGACATTCAGTGCAAAAAACTCTCTCGATATGGTGCTTTCATTTCATCCCAAACCAGTGGTACCTCCCCCTCTGCGTTTTAAGAATGTTGACATTAAAAACGTTGTTGAGCATATCCATCTTGGCTTAACTTTTACCTCCAATCTTAAATGGTCTTCTCATATAAATAATATATCTATTAAAGCTAACAAAAGATTGACTATTTTGAACAAATTATCATTTAAAATTACTAGGAAAGGTCTAGAACAACTATATTTTGCCTATATCAGATCTTTGTTGGAATATGGTGATGTAGTATTTTCAAATGCAGCCCAAAACGATTTAAATAAACTGGATAAAATTCATAAAAGAGGTGCCAAAATCGTGGCGGGTGGCATACGGGGAGTATCGTCAGCTGTTCTATTTGATGAACTGTCCTGGGATACGTTACCAGAGCGACGAAACAATCGCAAATTATTTATGTTTTCAGACATAGTACATCACCATACACCAACATATCTACATGAACTGTTGCCCAATAGCGTCCACACAAGAAGTGGAAATAGATATAATCTTAGGAACGCTGACCGTTTGGACAACATTTCATGTAGAACAGAATCTTTTAAATCTTCTTTTTTTCTGACCTCAACTGCTTTTTGGAACAATTTGGATGAAAATTTAAAATCAATTGACGATAGATCAAGCTTTAAAAACAGTATTGTTAAGAAGAAACCCACCAAAAATAAATATTACTTTCTCGGTCCCAGGACCACTAACATTATAATGGCTCGTCTGCGAATGAGATGCAGCGAGCTCAACGACCACCTTTACAGTCTACACGTTTCAGGTACTAATACATGTAGCTGCGGCGAAGTTGAGACCACGGAACATTACTTCATTTCGTGTCCTTTACACACGGTCGCTAGGAATGATCTGATAGTATCAGTACTCCAATTAGGTTTGGTATTTAATTGCAAAACTTTGCTTCACGGCAGTGATATTCAAACCCCTTTTATCATTGAAAATCTGATGGAAGCTATTGCTATCTTTTTAAGATCAAGTGGTAGATTCTCCCTCTTATAATGAGGCTGTCTGCTCAATTTTATTAGCTAAATAAATAATTGTATAATTACAATACCTTTCCCCTTGCTGCCTATTTTGAACTCTGTTACTACCACCTCCACCCACCACCGCCTTACAAAGATCTGTGGCGGTAATAGCTTGTCTGTGTCTGCCTGCCGCTAGTTGAATTGTGCCACTACCCTTGATTGAGATCATTGCCTCTTCGAAAGGAGCCTTGTATTACATTTATATGTATTGTTCCAATTGAAAAATAAATATGTTTAAACCAAGTGCCTATACACTTTCCAGGTAAACACAGACATTCGCCAAATGTTGATGTATTGTTGGGCCAGCATCGTAGGCGGTGAACCAACATTATAGCTGCAATGGGTCAATGTTTGGTGTTTGCTGGGCTGGTTCTGCAACTCATGAATATTTATAAACTTTCACAATTATTATTTTGATTTCACTTTTCAGAGCTTCCTCCTCATCGCAATAGTTGTTAGATCTGAAAGAGCAAATCTTTGAGCGATGTCAGTTTGCCGATTGGAAATATATAATTGGGACACGTTTTTCTCAATTTATTAATGACTATGCGTCGCCAGCCTAATTTTTCTGGTGATTTGTACTCTAAAGGCCATCAGTTGAGAGTGGCGACAAACCATTACTGATGATTGTCGAGCTGCATATATCAGAAAGCCTGATAATACATTTCAAATTTAGTCCTGCTGATATGGCGGATATATGGTATACATGGTAATTTTCTCAAATTTTAAATCTGCCCAACACTATACGAGCTTGTCGTTTAGAGAGCTACATTTTGTGATCATTAATAAAATTGAGCTTACTTGATAACATCGGACAAGTTTTGTAGTGCAAAGCCCCATACCTCGAACAACCCCAGGATTGATCTAATTTGAAAAATTGCCATAACATATGAAAAGTGAGATTATTCTTAACTTTTCTAAGAAATTTATTTGTCTAAAGTAAACAATAATTTTAACTTTCCTAATGGAAATTTTGCTGGGTCCATGGAGAGAGATTAATTATCCGAACCACTCCAATTCTGACATTTTGTTGAAAGTGCCCAAGTGATGCATGTGCGTGATATTACTAATCAATGTGAAGTTTTATAATTTAGGCATACATGTACCTGGCAGAAAGTTTATATTTTCAATTTTGAAATGACTATTTCTCGGCGTCTTGCAATTTTTATTGTGATTTGTGTTGAAACTCCATCAGCTGAAAGGGATGACAAACCACTAATATTGATTGTCTGGCTGGATGCAGGCAGACCTCTTCTGTCACGCCAGCAGGCAAGACGCATCATGGCTTATACCAAATAGGTGAGAATCATAACACTCACTGCGCGGGGATCGACTTCAGACGTCTGAACTTCAGATTATGACGTCTAAAGTTGACCCCCGCTCTCAAAGAGTAAAATTCATAATATTATTATTCTGAACCGATTGGTAAAAAAATATAAACTTTTGCAATTTGTGATGGGTATTTGCCTACTTTGACTGGACTATGATGATCGTAGACCATATCATAGGTATTCGACTTTAGAAGTCAGAATCTGACGTCTAAATTTGATTCCCGCATTGAAAAAGTAAAATATTTATAATGGCCGTGGACCCATAACATGGCTATTCGATTTTAGAGTTCAGAATCTGACGTCTAAAGTAGATCCTCGCATTGAAAAAGTAAAAAATATTTATAATGGCAGTAGACCCAGAGAATAGGTATTCAAATGAAGTGGAAAAAGCTGATAAGTTATTTGTGATGATTTCAAATTGAAAATACCCCTTTGGCATCCAAGTTTTATACTAGAATATGTCAGTGCTTCGAAGGTTAATAACACATGTAACAGCTTTTGGCAAATCGAACAATTCATTTGAACCATTGTGTCGTTGAACTATTAGTGTGTATGTCACAACAAATTTAAAACAACAAAAACTGTTTTTAATAGCCTTTTAAGCGTTAAGCATGGCAATAGACGTTTTTCAATCAGTTTTATTATCCGATCAAATTATGGTTAGTGGGAACAAATGTGTATTTAGACATCAAAATTTACAACGCTTGTTTTCAAATTAGGCAAATATGGGTATTTTTGTCGGGGCAATATACTATAATAATACATTCAGACTGGCTTCAGATGAAGGTAGATATCACCTGGAATGGACATTAAAGACATAAGGTTTTTTTGAATCCTTATAAGGTGTGCGAACATAAAAATCAAGGTAAGCGTGTATCTCCGGTCTGCCCGTTCTGGACGCCACAGATGCTAACAAACTTCTCCATACAAAATTGTGACAAGTAGAATATATGGGTATTTATGTCGGGGCAATATACTATATTAATACATTTAGACCGGCTCAGATGAAGATAGGTGTCACCTGAAATGAGAATAAAGACATAAGGCTTTTTTGAATCCTTCTAATGTGTGCGAACATAAAAATCAAGGTAGGCGGCGTGTATCTCCGGTCTGCCCGTTCTTGACGCCACAGACGCTAACAAACTGCTCCATACAAAATTGTGACAAGTAGAATTTCGACTGGAGTGAGATTCTGTGGCATGAGGAGCGGCGGGCGTCGGGGCCCGATATTTGATAACAGCAACTGTCGTAGGTCTCCAGATGGGCACAAAAATCTCCGGATGAAGGCGAGCCTCTGGTTTTTTCACTTTTCATGTATTAAATCCCCTTTCTCTATTCTACCTAAGAAAGTTAATTCACCAGAAATAAGTAAACATATGAGAAACGTTTGGTCTTCAACTAAAACTTACCCACACCATATAAACCAGTTGGATCTCTTTAAACACTACCAACCAGACTTTTAAATTAGAATGTTCAATAAGCTACGCGAATTCCCCTTGTTTGGTACATCATAAACAAAACCCGTCGTTTTTCACTCGCACACTGAGGTTTTAAATATGTGGACCTACAAAACATATTCTAAACGCTTAATAAACACTTTAATTCTTGTACTTTGTTCATATTATCGCGCACCTCCGGCAGATACCGCATGACCCTCTCCGGAGAGTGGTCCGGCATGGGCCAGAGGTGTACGCCTGTTTGAGCCATGTTTACAATCCGAAGGTAAGCATTTACTAGATATAAAGCCGAAATTCCTGATTTATAATTTTGGACAACCATCACCATGTTAAAAATAAGATATACAGGAATTTCGTCTCTATATCTAGTCTAACTAAATGCACAGCGCAAAAAACTTTTGCAGTTCTAGTCTTTGAACATGTTTACATCATATGGTCATATTAAAAAGCAAAAATAAAATCACCGATTTTTTAATGATTTTAGTCTGAGTTAGTCCCTTTAATGTAAGAAATATATATCTCAAATTTAATATCATCTGAGCAACCGTTTAAATCACTATTTGAAAATGTTCAATTAGCTAGCAACCTGTTGAAGCTATAGACCACTTTATGTATCATTTTGGTTTTGGTCACTGTTGTACCCCAGTTACCTCTATCTCTGTAACCAGCGTTGTGCTTTCTGGTACAGATCTGTCCCACTCTTCGTACACAGTGGACTACTCTTCTAACAATAACAATAATGTAACAACATAACTGTCTTAACAAACCCTTTTTTGTCTTTGATTTAGTCGTCATATTGATCTGGCGGAGATGAAGATTGTGACGTTTTTACTTCTCCTTCTTCTGGATGCTTCACCAGCAGTTAAGCAATACCTGACAGGAAAAGTACCAGATAAACATCGTCTGGATCAACGGCAACTGTTACTGCAAGATGTATTTGTTTGTAACGAGCAGTCAACGTTCTCTTTGGCAGAACACTTTAAGTTTGTACATCATTGTCTACTTAGACGTATTATCCACTGTGATAGCAGACGTCGTGAATCACTGAAAACATCACTGCAAACAGCTCAACTTTCTCAAAACAAGAGTCGAACATATTGTACTGGTCTTGTTCATCAAGGTGTCGACACTAACCATCAACACCAAACTTTAAATATTCAGATATTGCGTAATTTTATAATACATATAGATTTTTTATCATTTGAGTTTGAGTGGTATAGCCAGGTGTATCATGGCTTGTCTGTATCAGAATATAACAGAGATGGAGGGAGAAATACCACGCATTATACTGGGAGGCGCTTACCATGGACCATGCTTACCACCAACAATACAGCCGTAATCATCATATCTACATTTGCTCATCTGAAATTCCAGCTACATTTATTTTACAGTAGTACTAAATGGGGTTGGTATGCTAACATTAAAGGTGTATATACATCAATCACATCAGATGTTAAATTTCACTTAGATCTGCATACAGCATTTCAAATAAGGCATCGTTTATTTAAAAAAGCTAGTTATCATTTTCTACAATCAGATTTTAAGCAGATCATCATATCACACGACTCCATTGTGGACTCTAACGCTCGTATTGTTGTATTTGATGGGCCAGGCAGTCGGTCCCCCAATTTATTTACCATACTATTCAATCGTTCTATTGATAGAAAAACGTTCAAAACAACCACGTTCCATGTATATATTGAGATTGATATTTTGTCATTTGAGGCAACAGAGCCGTCACATATACATTTTTCACAGGCTGTTGAATTTGATTATCGTGGATGTGACATGAAACCATATCAGCGTAACTTAAAACAATACCGGGAAAATTATCAAGATGGGAGAAACACAATATGTTCTATTACACGTCCTTATGATGAGCTAGCCCACTCGAATTACTTTCCATTAAACATTTCTCTATTCATGCTCTATATTCATGAAGGTCCGTACACAAAAATGCCTGGCTACAACACTCCAAAGTGTCAATATGGGGGTTTATATTATGTCCCAAATCAAAATAAAGCTCTATGCAGCAAAAACAGCACCCGTATGATATTGTATAATGATGGATCAGTTCAATTTATTTTAATTGTTTGGTTTTCTGGATATTCAAGAGGTGTATTTTATGCAAACGACGTGAGGGATACCTGCATGTTCATAGACTTAGACATCAACTATAATAACACCATCCTGATAGACACCAATATACCTTGTCAACAATACACATGTCCAGATTCGACAAAGACACAACATCAGATGTGTAAGTTCATCATTGAAAACCCGGACAGGCCTGTGGGATCTTCACAAATAAGCGTGGGCGTGAAGCCTTCAATAGATGACTGTGTCCCCGGACTTGGTACGGATGAATATACTGCCTTATATAATATTAGTGTTATATATTACACTGATTCAAGATTAGGATATAACAAGAAAAAAAGATTTTCCGATATAATCAGCAAACGATTTAAAAAATCTTTCCAATATCTTGTTGGAAGTAATGTTTCAATTCCAGGAGTTTGCTTAAGACAAAAAAATGCCAGACCACACATGAAATTAATCATAGCATCTTGTCGGCTCTTGTCACATGGGAGACATCGTTCTCTCAAACATCAGTACGGTAACGTGTTAGACGTTGGAAATTGTTTTAATGAGACTCTAACATTCGAACCACCTTCTATTATAATAAAACATGAAAACTATAAAATAAATTATTCCCGACACCACATCATCACTTCATATCACACGGACTGTGCAAGCAGTTGCAGAAATCATTCATTTGACCTTAAAGTGTATCACAAGTTCATGGACAGAGTTGATATCTATTCAGCTGAAATCGGCGAGAAAATATCGCCTGAACTGAATCATCAAGGCTTTTGGATAAAGATAAGAAAACCAGAAACTCCATGTCCAACTGGTAAATGTTATGTGCAATTATTAATATCTGACCAGGATGATCTTTCAGATACTGACTTGACTAACACATCAGCCAATCATTATAATTTCCATAATAAGAGGTACGTCTGATAGATTTGTCGTTGAATATATTTTGATTGAAAAACTCGCAATCTTACATAGCTGGTATATGATTCAGCATTTAATTGTTTAACCCTTTCAGGCCTGAATTTACCATTGTCATCTTCATCCACTACAAGCCGCGAATTGCTGTCGCAATTCTCGACTTGTAGTGGATGAAGATGATTTTGAGTGAGTGAAAAATTGAAGAAAATTGCCATGTATTGGCAACTGTTTTTTGAATTTTTTTCTTCCAAGATTCCTTAGTTGTAGGAAAATTTAATCTGTTTTCAGGGATGTAAAATGATGCTTTAATGCAAATATATTAATAGTAAATCATTGCTTTACGTCACTTTTTGGCACAAAAGGTCTTTTAAGTGACATTGTAATACGATAAAAACGTTGTAGTCAATTGATGAGATGGAGTGATGTACAGATGATGCTGTGAGGGTGATAGGGCATGGTGGGTTATTGAGAGCGTTTTCCTTCGCTCGCCCGATAAGTGTTTCTGGGCATGTCTAGGGGATCTACCCCCAGGCATGTGCCCCAGACATGCCCAGACGGCCAGAGACTTGGGTTTCGATGTGCAATTTAATACTGAAACTCTGTGGCATTTCTCGCAGCTCCGCTATCCACGGGTTGGATAGTCCCAATAGTAACAATAGAAAGGATATCTCCCTCTGTGTAACTCCATTCATCCCACGTGAGAGACCTAATGTCAAACACGCTATTGCCGGTTATTTAAGTCTACCACAGCCTACGCCAGAGCCAGCACTGATGCGAGAGCTGCATTAGCACGGCAGTTGAGCGGAGGAACCAGGGTACGCCACTGACAATCCGCTCGAAGATTATGGCCAGATACGAGGAGGCTGCAGCTTCCCTTTGATGATTGTTGTAAACTAGTGCTTCCGTACCATGCCATACAGCATGCAACTGACGGAACAGATCCCTAATGATCCTCTCTGGATGGGGGGTAAAAGTACTACTACTAGCAATCATCCCAGTGCCCCTGAACTTAAGTCAGTCTCAAAAGAAACTACTTATGTATGATCAAAGTATGCATTGCCAAGAGCTAGAGGTTTAATAGTATTCATGTAGCGGCGGTGAAAAGTTAAAATGTTCTTACTGTTAAGCAAAGACATACACTAATTTGACTTTTCATCATTAGTAGTCATAATAGACTAGACAAGTATGGACAATGACATTTTCAGATCATCTTGGCTTGAAGCTAAACGTTCTTGTGAGAAGAAGGGCATGATGCTGTTGAGTAATTTTGATGAATCCACAATGAGAATGGTTGTTAGGCATTATCTGGAGCTGGGATCTGACATGGGAGATGTCATATTCATAGGACTTCACAGAGATCAACAGGTTAGTTTTGTTATCATAGCTGGTATTGAGATTTTGATGTTTGCAAAAATGTACTCTTATCTAAAATTGCTGCTCATTACCCATTTATGTCAATGTTATTTGAGTAGTAGACTAATGATTTTGAGAAATTTTGTAATAGTAAGATCGGGGTTCATGTCTTGCAACCCATCTGACTGTACTTCATAGTACAGGTCCCCAATGCCGCAGCATCGGCATGATAGTCCAGTCAGCCTATATCCAAGGTTCAACAAAATTGTTTTATTTAGTTTTTTAGTGAATTTGAAATCAATAAAAAACGTGCGCTACTGGTTAGTTGTGGCCTAAGATATAGGTAATTGAGTGTGCACTTCTGGATAAAATTGTGAACTTTGTCAGGATAAAAATACTTGATCATGCTGATGGATGTTGTATTGCAAAAGAAAATTGAGCTAAAATCGATCAATTTATGCAATTTATCAAATTTGACTATATGCTGAGTGCCATCTTGAACGTCGTCTTGAATATCTCAACGTAACGTGTCCACATAAACTCAAAGGACACAGTTTACATTATGAACTGTCTGGCGTTAAGCACTCCTTTCCAGTGAGATCCTCAGCATAGAGACACGCTGAGCCCATGGTGGTTTACTGTAGGACGAGTGTCTTACACACACGCTGAGCCCGTGGTGGTTTACTGTAGGACGAGCATCTTACAGACATGCTGAGCCCGGGGTGGTTTACTGTAGGACGAGCGTCTTACAGACACGCTGAGCCCGGGGTGGTTTACTGTAGGACGAGCGTCTTACAGACACGCTGAGCCCGGGGTGGTTTACTGTAGGACGAGCGTCTTACAGACACGCTGAGCCCGGGGTGGTTTACTGTAGGACGAGCATCTTACAGACATGCTGAGCCCGGGGTGGGTTTACTTTAGGACGAGCTTCTTACAGACACGCTGAGCCCGGGGTGGTTTACTGTAGGACGAGCATCTTACAGACACGCTGAGCCCGTGGTTGTTTACTGTAGAACGAGCGTCTTACAGACACACTGAGCCCGGGGTGGTTTGCTGTAGGACGAGCATCTCACAGACTCGCTGAGCCCGGGGTGGTTTACTGTAGGACGAGCGTCTTACAGACACGCTGAGCCCGGGGTGGGTTACTATAGGACGAACATCTTACAGACACGCTGAGCCCGTTGTGGTTTACTGTAGGACGAGCATCTTACAGACACGCTGAGCCCGGGGTGGTTTACTGTAGGACGAGCATCTTACAGACACGCTGAGCCCGTGGTGGTTTACTGTAGGACGAAAGTCTTACAGACATGCTGAGCCCGGGGTGGTTTACTGTAGGACGAGCATCTTACAGACACGATGAGCCCGGGGTGGTTTACTGTAGAACGAGCATCTTACAGACACGCTGAGCCCGTGGTGGTTTACTGTAGGACGAGCATCTCACAGACATGCTGAGCCCGGGGTGGTTTACTGTAGGACGAGCATCTTACAGACACGCTGAGCCCGTGGTGGTTTACTGTAGGACGAAAGTCTTACAGACATGCTGAGCCCATGGTGGTTTACTGTAGGACGAGCATCTTACAGACACGCTGAGCCCGGGGTGGTTTACTGTAGGACGAGCATCTTACAGACACGCTGAGCTCGGGGTGGTTTACTGTAGGACGAGCATCTTACAGACACGCTGAGCCCGTGGTTGTTTACTGTAGGACGAGCGTCTTACAGACACACTGAGCCCGTGGTGGTTTACTGTAGAACGAGCATCTTACAGACACGCTGAGCCCGTGGTGGTTTACTGTAGGACGAGCATCTTACAGACACGCTGAGCCCGGGGTGGTTTACTGTAGGACGAGCATCTTACAGACACGCTGAACCCGGGGTGGTTTACTGTAGGACGAGCATCTTACAGACACGCTGAACCCGGGGTGGTTTACTGTAGGACGAGCATCTTACAGACACGCTGAGCCCAGGGTGGTTTACTGTAGGACGAGCATCTTACAGACATGCTGAGCCCGTGATGGTTTACTGTAGGACGAGCGTCTTACAAACATGCTGAGCCCGGGGTGGTTTACTGTAGGACGAGCATCTTACAGACACGCTGAGCCCGGGGTGGTTTACTGTAGGACGAGCATCTTACAGACATGCTGAGCCCGGGGTGGTTTACTGTGAAACGAGCGTCTTAGAGACACGCTGAGCCCGGGGTGGTTTACTGTAGGACGAGCATCTTACAGACACGCTGAGTCCGGGGTGGTTTACTGTAGGACGAGCATCTTACAGACATGCTGAGCCCGTGGTGGTTTACTGTAGGACGAGCGTCTTACAAACATGCGGCCCGGGGTGGTTTACTGTAAAACGAGCGTCTTAGAGACACGCTGAGCCCGGGGTTGTTTACTGTAGGACGAGCATCTTACAGACACGCTGAGCCCGGGGTGGTTTACTG
This sequence comes from Flabesymbios commensalis, assembly GCA_964017125.1. NCBI lineage: Eukaryota > Metazoa > Annelida > Polychaeta > Terebellida > Flabelligeridae > Flabesymbios > Flabesymbios commensalis. The sequence continues at coordinate 2,552,943 of OZ024905.1, forward strand.
TAAAACGAGCGTCTTAGAGACACGCTGAGCCTGTGGTGGTTTACTGTAGGACGAGCATCTTACAGACACGCTGAGCCCGTGGTGGCTTACTGTAGGACGAGCATCTTACAGACACACTGAGCCCGTGGTGGTTTACTGTAGGACGAGCGTCTTACAGACACGCTGAGCCCGTGGTGGTTTACTGTAGGACGAGCATCTTACAGACACGGTGAGCCCGTGGTGGGTTACTATAGGACGAGCATCTTACGGACATGCTGAGCCCGGGGTGGTTTACTGTAGGACGAACATCTTACAGACACGCTGAGCCCGGGGTGGTTTACTGTAGGACGAGCATCTCACAGACACGCTGAGCCCGGGGTGGTTTACTGTAGGACGAGCATTTTACAGACACGCTGAGCCCGGGGTGGTTTACTGTAGGACGAGCATCTTACAGACATGCTGAGCCCGGGGTGGTTTACTGTAGGACGAGCATCTTACAGACATGCTGAGCCCGGGGTGGTTTACTGTAGGACGAGCGTCTTACAGACACGCTGAGCCCAGGGTGGTTTACTGTAGGACGAGCATCTTACAGACACGCTGAGCCCGTTGTTCTTTACTGTAGGACGAGCGTCTTACAGACACGCTGAGCCCAGGGTGGTTTACTGTAGGGCAAGTATCTTACAGACACACTGAGCCCGTGGTTGTTTACTGTAGGATCAGCATCTCACAGACAATAATAATAATAATAATCCTACTTGACTATCTAACAATTTTGATTTAAAGCTTTGTGAGCCTGTTCCATACACACACAGCTTTGTCCCAGTTAGCTAAATAAAGCACAAGGTATCAGTGTATTACGGTTATTAAATGGTTCTTTATTTGTTGCAGGGTGGATTTACCTCCTGGAATGATGGCACGCAATTAACCCACAGTTACTGGTTTGAGCCTAATTTATATAGAATAAAATCTGTTAATAGGACTACGCAAATACTATCCACAAACACTGTGATGACAAGAGATCCAGGTCAAAAAGGCTGGACCGATAAACAACCTGATCAATCACTCAATAAAAAATGTACTGTAGCTGTTATAGATTATGATCTGCAATATTACATGAAGTGGTTTGTTGTTTCGTGTAATGAGACCTTTGATGCATCATATATTTGCCAACGCCGGCTACAACCACACACTACTCTATCTTTGCAAAATCCATATTTTGCTTGTGAGAAAAAATGGTTTGCAGTTTCGAATCACAGTAAATGTTATATGATGATTACATCATCTCCCACACTGACGTTTGATGCAGCTGTACAATCGTGTTTGCTTATGAATAGTTCACTATTAAGTCTGGCGTCAGATGGTAGCCTAGCTTATAATGAAAACTATGTCATAGTAGGAAGATGGATGGGAAGAATTAGAAACAATTGGATGTTTCATAAAAGTGCAATAAAGGTGGGGTTTGACGCTTTAAAAAGAAAAACCCTCAATCACACTCAGCCTTTATTATTTTTTATTGAGCGTTGTTCAAAATATCTACTGACTACTATTAGAATATTGGCTCGTGTTGATGGAAGATGTGCCAGAGCAGAATATTCCAATAGGACCATTTCAGGATTTAGGCGATGGACAGCTGAATATTGCAGTGAATATGATCCAACTGATGTGTTTATTTGTGAGAAACCAAGTGTGGAGCACACTACCATAATGTGTAATGCGGAATATTACCAATGTGAAGATGGGACATGTATACTATCACTTTATGTGTGTGACACTGTGAATGACTGTTTGGGTGGAGAAGATGAATCACGGTGTGATCCAACTGCTTTGCAGCAAGCAAGTTTTTATCTTCAAAACAGTAGTTTATATTTGCCATGTTCGATTTATCACAATTGTAATGACACTCTTGAATCACTGGTTCCACCTGTGGAATTACATACAATTTGTGATGGCTTGATGTCACGTGATATAATACTTGATGAAGACGACATGTGTATCAAAAGACATGTTGAAAATATAAACCTGAATCAGCTGATAGTCAACTCCCGCTGGACGTGGACAAATAACCGGTTTGTGTTTGAGGATCAACTACCTTACTTGGTAAAATTGGCAGCAATGGAAAAAGTGGAGGTTGAATCTATGAGAAAGCTGGCTAAAAACTCCTTTGACCAGTCGCCCATACATAACAGTTTTGAAATACCTTGTCAAAAAAGTGAATATTTCAGAAACTTCTCCGACATGTGTAGAATAGCAGCATATGGAGAACAATGTGCGTTACGTGGAAGACAAGATATTTGTCCTTATATGGTATGCCCCGGTATGTTCAGGTGTAAATCATCATACTGTATATATATGTCTTTAGTTTGTGACGGACAGCGGGATTGTATATATGGCGAGGATGAGGCATCTTGCACGGATCTGTCATGTCCTGGGTTCTTGAAATGTCGAGGTGAATCCAGATGTGTTAGTCCTGATCAAATATGTGATGAGCATGTTGATTGTATTTTATCTTTTGATGATGAAATAAGATGTGGCTTTTGTCCCACTTTTTGTACATGCGATGGCTACTTGTTGTACTGTACTCTGGACAACATGACAGATATCATCACTATCACTGGTAAGACTTATAGTAAAGGGGTCATTTTAAGAGGAAATCTAACAGTTTTTAACATTTTTACAACATTGTCCTTAATATTTATAGACGTATCAAGTTGTAACATTAGCCAAGTTAATTTTATATTACATAATGACAAATTTTATCAGAAATTATTTTTCAGCAATTTTAGTGATAATTTGATAGACGATATCACATTTTTTCGGGCAGAGCCATTAAGCAAACTGGTTGTGGTAGATGTAAGTAACAACTTTATCACATCACTCACTTCAAATAATTTACGACTGAGCTATTTAGTAGTTATTTATGCTAAAAATAATCCGATATTTATTATACACATAGGTGATGGGATGGATTCTTTAAAATTTGTCGACTTACAACATGTTGAATTTCAGTGGTGGTTGGCATTTACGACCAACAAACTTAAACTAAAAACAGCAGTATCACAATCTATTCTATGTTGCCTGTGGCCAAGTTCAATTGAATGTATCTTTGACGGAGAGTACACAAAATGTCATGGAATAATGAATAACATGGCGTCACTTATTGTATGCATTTTGTTGACTATTCTTGCTGCTACTTTTGTATTAGCTGTTACATTTAAAACGGTGAAAACCCTAATTCAGAAAAGAAAAATTAAAAAGTTCTATAATATTTGCATATTGAATCACATGGTTGCATCTATATTTACCATTACATGTTTAGTTTGTTTATTTACCATTGAAATATTACACATCCATCTAATTAGCTGGAAGCAAAGTTTTGGCTGTCATATCATAAATGGATTGTTTTCCATATCACTGGGAACAAGCTTAGTATTTAAAACAGTCTCAGTGGCAATCATCAACATGAAAATAATACTTCCATTTGCCCACCAATGTCAATGGTTGAAAAAAACATTTGTAGCCTCTATGTTGTTGTGGCTTATTATATGTCTGCTTTATTGTGTAAGTACTATTCAAGTGATCATCCGATTTAAAATCTTCATTTTTGACAATTTTTGCTCTGTTGGTGAATGCCACACTCCAATACACAGGAGGTTAATGTACGCATTTATTTGCTCAGTCGATAGTATATTCTTAATGATTATTTGCATACTCTTTGTCAAGACAACTGAAATTTTGAGAGAAAAAAATCAAAATGAAGTTATTGTTAGGAAATTGAAAGTTTGGAAAATTGTACTCCATCTTACTCGGAAAATCATACCCCAGACTGCATTTTTCTTTTGTTTATGTTTGATCCCACTTTTTCAATTTATAGATACTTTTTGGAATGAGCACTATTGTTATAGTGTATTTACTCATGTACTTCCTATTGTCATTATAATGGATTGTGTTTTCAGTATATATTGAGGACGTTCTGTCCAATAATATAATGTTTGCTTTAATGTAACATGGGTACACGGCAGCATCTCTATCGGTTCTCAATTTACGGTCACTAAGACACTTTTTAAACTAGAATATTCAATCTGCTGATGTCACTTTTCAAGGTTTATTATACAATTTTCATGTGAAATAGGCGTGAAATTGATCCTAATTGTCCCTGGTAGTGTAACAGACACTGACACAAAGTGTCAGACGTCATGTGCACGGTTAGTGATAATTGCACGTGGTGCAAATTGCCACATTACAGTCTTAGAATATATCAAGAGCATATTAGAAAAAACATAATTATACTCTCCACAAAATTCGAATTCGAAAGGACTGAAGGCTGCTGAGCTGTAATGTATTTTGGGAAACTTCATGTAATTTTACAAGAGTTTCACTAAGCTTCAAATAATTTAGTAAAGAAGTTAATACTAGTCAACAGATGGCTCTTAGAAATTACAGGATGGCTCTCACATTTACATCCCCGGCCAATGTCACATAGGTAGACATATCAACAGTGCGGCAAATCCCACCCTATCATTTATGTTGAAAGGCATAGCGTAGATGAGTCACGTCAGCTTACTTGGTGTATGTATTAATGACAGTAACACTGAGTGACCTTGATCAAACATTCCACCTTCATGTGGTCATGTGTATTCCTCTAGGACAGTAACACAGAGTGACCTTGATCAGACATTCCACCTTCACGTGGTCATGTGTATTCCTCTAGGACAGTAACACAGAGTGACCTTGAGCAGACATTCCACCTTCACGTGGTCATGTGTATTCCTCTATGACAGTAGCACAGAGTGACCTTGAACAGACATTCCACCTTCACGTGGTCATGTGTATTCTTCTATGACAGTAACACAGAGTGACCTTGAACAGACATTCCACCTTCACGTGGTCATGTGTATTCTTCTATGACAGTAACACAGAGTCACCTTGAACAGACATTCCACCTTCACGTGGTCATTTGTATTCTTCTATGACAGTAACACAGAGTAACCTTGAGCAGACATTCCACCTTCACGTGGTCATGTGCATTCTTCTATGACAGTAACACAGAGTCACCTTGAACAGACATTCCACCTTCACGTGGTCATTTGTATTCTTCTATGACAGTAACACAGAGTGACCTTGAGCAGACATTCCACCTTCACGTGGTCATGTGTATTCTTCTATGACAGTAACATAGAGTGACCTTGAACAGACAATCCACCTTCACGTGGTCATGTGTATTCCTCTATGACAGTAACACAGAGTGACCTTGATCAGACATTCCACCTTCACGTGGTCATGTGTATTCCTCTATGACAGTAGCACAGAGTGACCTTGAACAGACATTCCACCTTCACGTGGTCATGTGTATTCCTCTATGACAGTAGCACAGAGTGACCTTGAACAGACATTCCACCTTCACGTGGTCATGTGTATTCCTCTATGACAGCAACACTGAGTGACCTTGATCAAACATTCCACATTGAGGTGTGCAGGTGTTCTTCCCTCTATTACAGTAACATTGAGTGACCTTGATGAGGCCTACCAACTTCACATGGTCATGTGATTCCTTTCTCTATGAGTGATCTTGATCAAACATTCCAATTTACCAAGGTCGTGTAGATTATTAGAGGGAATCAACACTGAGTGATCTTGATCAGGTGTATTATAAAGACGAACAGTGGGAAATAAAAAATAAGAAAAAACGGCAATGTGCAATTTTCACAATTAAGCAGATTATAAGCAATGCTTACATGTTTTACACTTATAAGTAGTTCATGATAATGCACACTTGATAATTTTTTTATCAAGTAATAAGAATTACAGCACTTATAACGCGCCACAGATCTCATGGCATTCCTGTGAGCAGAAGAAAACAAATGTGTGACTTATATAGTTTACACTATTAGACTGGGATATGCTTCTTGAAACAAATATGGCTTTAAGGAGCGTTTGAATATGTTGGTGTCCTGAATATCTCTCGGTGATGTGGGGAGAAAGTTCCACAGCTTTGGGGAAGCGATTTCAAAAGCTTCATTGCCAAATGTCTTGGTGAATGAATGCGGTTGTGTAAAAATAAGTTTATTAGTCGATCGCAGGGCTCGGTTTAACGTATGCAGCACCAGTAGCTCAGATAAATATTTAGGAGCCTTTCTGTGTGACACAAGAAATATCAGCAGCAATATCTTGTATGTATCTCTGTGCTGTATCTATAGCCAGTGAAGCTGCATTCGTATTTGGGAGATGTGTTCATGGCGTGGTGTGCATGCAATTACTCTTGCGGCCACATTTTTATTGCGCTGTAGCCTTGCGAGCTGATACTTTGGCAGCCTTTGTAAAAGTGAGTTGCAGTTGTCCAGTCTTGAGATAACCTGGACGATCTGAGGAGTTGCCGTCAGTGTTAATTGTGACATTATGCGACGAATGTTTCTTAGCCAAAATAGCAAGCTTAACACACTTTGCCAACTTGCGCATTCATTTGAAACGTGCTATCGAAGATCACACAAATATTCCGAGTGGAAGAAGTTGGTGGAATGTTGATGTTCCTAATTGTTATGGGCTCAATGTTGATATATTTGGTATTGTTTAATGACGCCAGATAGACAAACTCAATCTTATCATAATTGATTTTTAGCATGTGTATTGCCACCCATTCACGATCTCCTGCTACACAAGCTTCAATTTTGCAAGTGCAGCTTTCCTATCTGCATCATTACTAATCTGAAACTTGATGTAAATCTGGTGTCGTCGGCGTATAGCTGATAGTTGACACCGTGTTTCTTACATATGACACCTATCGGTGTACTGCTTGGGCCAATAAAAGTACCGAGCCTTGTGGTACTCCATATCTCAAAGGCATAGGCCTACTATGTGACTTACATCCATTATTGTTAAAGGACTGACAACGGTTGTGTAAATATGACCTAAGCAAGTCATGATCAGTGTCCTGAATCCCAATATCTGACAGTCTGTTTAACAACATTCCAAGGTCTATCGCATTAAAGACTGCTGATAAGTCTAGTAACACCAGCACGACAACTTTTTTCCAAGGCAATCAGAATATAATTGCTCACTCGTACAAGTGTTGTTTCTGTGCTGTGTAGAGGGTAATATGCCGATTGATGAGCTTCATGCTGGTGTGTGATGCTGAGATATTCTTTTACCCTCTTCAATGGGTATACATTTTGTCAACTAGAATTTTGGGTAAATGAGTATGGTAAATGTAGGCCCAAGCGTGGTTGTGCATACATTTTCTGTCAGATTTATACTATATGTTATAAATTATTACAGCATACATTTGATGCGCCTTGTATTGATGCATAAATAACAAATTTCTATTGAATTAAATTCATGATGTGCATTTTTTTCTAGTAACTTGTGAACAAATGTACATGTCTAATTGTTTAAACAGCTGTTCACTGTACCATTTGTAATTATTCCCACTGCCTTTGTCCAGAATTTCAAGTACTGTATGTTCGTTTCATAATTAGAATATCCCACAAGGCATGTTTCATAAACTTAAGGTTACATATTCGATTTGTATTTATGTTAATTTTTAACCTCATGGGTGAACATGATAGTTTTGCATGTTAAAAAAATCATGAATTTACATTTTGCTAAAGTTTTATGCCATCAGTTTGTGCGTTTAGTGTTTAGTGTGCACATTAGCGTAATGTCATCAGCACCAGCCAGTATTTTATAAACAATATATTATAAACAATGATGGGCCTATTATAGAGCATTGATGTACACTGCTTAACATGTTATTTTTTGTGGAATTGACTCTATGTTGTCTATTTTACAAATATTAATTTTATTAAGTACAAGTATTAATTTTAAATCCAAGTCGATTATAATGCTTTTAATGCTATGTATCACTGCTAATTATGCTAAATAGTTTCGTATAAAAACGGTATTGGTGTTGTTTTAAGATTAAGTATTTTGATATATTTAGGAAATATGTAATTGCATAGAACCTAATGTACCCATTGACTAATTTTTAAAGTTAGTATTTAGTGTCTCTATTTTCTATTATTTCAAGCATTTTTATGATGACTTTGTTCTTTTTTAGAGTTTATTGAACTAACATACTTATTACAAACAAACACTTTATAAAATTATAATTAATGATTACAGGTAGTTCATGATGATGTATACATAGTAAAATGACAATGGGTATACATTTTATCAACTAGAATTTTGGTTGAATGGGTATGCAAAAATTAGGCGTGGTTGTGTATACATGTAACGGCAATTTTATATTGTATTTTATAAATTAATAAAACATATATTTGGCGTAGGTTGTATTGGTGCATATATTAACACAATTGCTATCGCAAAAAATAATGATGTAAATTAATGTGTTGTAATTTGTAAATCAATTTCTATGTCTTTAATTTCAGAAGTCTACATTTTTAAACAGCTCTTTCCTGTGCTATTTGTAATTATTCCTACTGCCTTTTTTAAATTACAAGTATCTACCTATTAAAATTAGAATATCACCAAGTTTCTAATGTTAGAAATGAGTTTGACGGAATTTATCGCTTTAATTGGCTCATTGTATAGATTATTTTTGAAAAATATGTTTTGAAATATAATTCACGTGCTCTCATGTAGAATAACTAGAATATTTAACGAGGTTACATAATCATTTGATTTGTATTTTGCCTAATTTTTAACCTAGTGCTTGAAAATGATAGTTTGGTATGTTAAAAAATGAATTTAGTCGTTGCCATATTTAAAAAGAATATATTTAGATGTAGCCATTCCATAATTTCACGTTAATGTTTGTTGTAAGTTCAATGGCATTAATTAGTTATATAGTTATAGCCATTCAATAATTTTCAAGTTGATCTTTGTTGTAAGTCCAAGGTCAATATCAAGTTATTTTTTTCGTTGTGCATATTAGCGAAATGTCAGCCGCATCAGTCGGTATTTTAATGTATTCAGAATATTATATGTTTTATATTGTTTATGCATATAATAAACAACGATGGGACTAATATAAAACAATAACATAGGCTGCTTAGCATGCTGTTTTTGTGGAATTAATTATATGTTGACTATATGCAAATATTGCAAAGAGTGCAAATAGTGCAAATATTCACTGGAGTTAAATCCAAGTCGATGCATTTAATTCTATGTATCACTGCTAAATATGTTTAAAAATTGGTATAAAATCTGTATTGGTATTTTTAGGCAAATTATTTTTATGTATTCTAAAAATATGTAATTGTATGGAAACTAATGCAACCATCGGCTAATTAAGTTGGTGTTTAGTGCCGTTATCGAATATTCTAATATTTTGAGCATTTTAATGATGTTCCGCATGAACTAAGTTTTTAATTGAGACGTTAGTGTTTAATGAACTAAATCCACTTATTACCAACACAAATTAACAGATTATAAGCGATGATTACAAGTTTAACTAGTGTAAGTAGTTCATAATAATTTATAATTGGAAAACAATATACCCATTTCAGACAATGGTATACATTTTATTAACTATTATGTTGTTAGGATGAGTATATAAATGTAGGCGTGGTCTGTTATAAATCTATACAATATTTCTGTGACATCCGTTGTATTGGTGTATATATTTTAAAAATTGCTTTTGAATTTAATTAATTATGAATTATGAAAATATGTAATTAACCTTATTTTTTCTATTTTAGATATTATTCTTTATTGAACTAACTAATTATGTTTTGTTTAGTGCACATTACTAGCGTAATGTCATTCGCATCAGTAATTTTTTTAAAAGTATTCTGATCTTTGTTTTATATTGTTTATGTATATGATAAACAATGATGGGCCTAATATAGAACTTTGACGTACACTGCTTAACATTTTTGTGGAATTGATTCTATGTCTATTTGTACAAATATTCTCTGCACTAATTTTAAATCCAAGTCGATGATGATGCATTCAATGCTAAGTTTCACTGCTAATCATGTTAAATAGTTTGGTATAAAAAATGTATAGGTGTTTCAGCTTAAGTATTTTATGTATCTGCAAATATGTGATTGTATGAAATTGTATTCAACCACTTTAATAAAGTTAGTGAGTAGTGTCTTTATCGGATCTTCTATTGTTTAAGCATTTTTGTCATGTTTCGCATGATGTTCCCCAGGGCCTGATCTATATGTTCTATATAAACATGATAAACATGTTATAAAGTCATCAGCCCGTGACGCCATCTTGATGCCAACACGACAAGGAGGACGGCGATGGACTGGTTATCAATCAAGACTCCAGATTCACTCAACAGAACTCCATTCTTCAGGTCGAACGTTGTGTTTATTACCTTGTCTGTGTAGAACACATAAAATAAAGATATATACAGTTACTTAGGCGTTTCACTCTGCCTAACCATTACTGAGAACCCGAACCCGTGGGTTTCTAACTTGGTTCTAAACTAGAGCGCGCACTACGCACAGCATTACTGCCTTGCATCGCCCTCCGGCCCGCACTAGTCCCGCATTACTCTCCTCACCGACTTTTGTCCCTTATATGCACTTTACATCATCATAATCACAACATTGATTTAACATATATTTACACGCTTAGGCTTCCCCAGACCTGCTCTCCCGACGGCCCACCAAGGCCTTGGGAACAAGCCCCGCGGACGCCAGTCCCTCCGAGTGGGCAGCATATCTTGATGGCTCTGCTGACCTCTAGCAAGATATGCCGGGCAGTGTGGCTTACAGCCTGGATTACAAAGGAGTAATCCATTGTAACTGACCCATCCATTTGCCATCTATTCCAAAATCCAATCATACGCCAATCCGTAACGCATCCACCCACGCACGGATTGTCGTGTTTGATGGTGCCTGTTCTGGCCAGTTCAATAGCAGCATAATCTCTGCGTTGGGTTATGCATACTTTTACAATGTGGTAAAATTTTGAAAAAAATCAGCGCGCCGAGCCGGGTTGAAATAATTAATTTCTCAGCGAGAAAAACTTCAGCCCCCCCCCTGGATATTGAATGGTGGCCCCTTAATTATAAGAACTGTGATGCAGAATGCTGTTGTCCTCGCCATTGCCAATTACTTGTCTCTGGGAAATGGAGAGCTCTGGATTGCAATCAGAGTTGGAAAGCACTACCACTATATTCCAGCCCACGTCATTGCTTCTCACCTTGGCAGTTTAAAAATCATCGCCATTGCCAATTACTTGTCGATGGGAAATGCAGAGCTCTGGATTGCAATCAGAGTTGGAAAGCACTACCACTATATTCCAGCCCACGCCATTGCTTCTCACCTTGGCAGTTTAAAATCATCTGCACTTCTAATGTTTCAAAGCTTCACTGGGTGTGATACCGCGTCAGCATTTACTGGACGAGGTAAAAACGGCTTGGGAGACATAGGAGCGTTTTTCTGATGTTACGGTAGTGTTCCTTCATCTTTCTGAGCAACCAGACATACTCTCAGAAGTTAACCTAGCTGTTCTTGAGCGGCTCGTTATATTGATGTACAGTAAGACATAATTGTGATGTATTGAATGTGAATGAGGCAATGCAAATTATCTTCAGTCAAGGATCGCGAAACATTGAAAATATACCGCCTACTGAGGCTGTTCTTATTGATCACATAGTGCACAAAAAAAGCGCAGCATACCAGGCTGATCAATGCTGGGCTTAGTCCACACTAAAATACCCTAAGCTGTCTAGTTCTGCAGACTAGGGTTCGATCCTGGTCAATGAGTCATGTAGGCCCACGTGGACAACCTTATTCAACACTGCTAAGTCATGTCATGCGTTGTGGTTGCCGAAAGAAATGTAAAGGTTTTTGCAAGTGTTTTAACCCTAAAAGCGTTGAATTATTTTTGTACAAACCATGGAGACCAAATGGCTTTTCTCAACTTAAAATCATCACAAAAGTATTAGTTAGTGCTTTCCGCTTTATTTAAATACTTATGTTATACTTATAAGGACATTAATTTATAAATATTTTTACTCTTTCAGACATCATAATCTGACGTCTAAAATCTGACGTCAATCCCTGTACAAGTCGATCCCCGCGCTGTAAAAATTAAGACAAAGCTTACCAAGCAGTGTAGATGTGATGGTAAATGCAAAGAGTAGATAAGTTTTATAGATTTTAAATAAGGGTTGTTTTTGTCAATTTAACATACTACATTAGTGGTAATTTATCTTATGCAATTATAAGCCGAGTTATGTGTGGTTTTTAGTTGCCCAGGAAACACAAAATATGGGCCTGGCAAGGAAAATAAGCAAATTTCGTCACAGGGTCTTACTATGAAAGAGCTCCTGAATGGGAATATTTGGACACCTACAAGTCTCTGTAATTATATTTTGATGGTTTAGATAGGTTAGAATTTTATAAAAGGCATAGGACAGATTATTACGACTCAGGCCTACACAGCATTTGGGTTAAGAGCTCTATATTTGGGCCAAATACAAGTGAGAACAATATAAATGACTAAATTGTACAATCGCATAGTCAGTGTATGAGCATGGACAGAGCAACACAGACTTACCAAGAAGTATGAAATTGGAAACAAGTTTTTAAAGAAGTAGTAGGGTCCACAATATTTTGATGATGACTGTGCAAATGTAGCACTGTATATTTGGTGATGCACCAGAAAATGCAAAATCTTAGACCACAGCTAAAAACTGACTGGACATACTAAATGCAGTTGGTCTTAATATAAACTCTCAATGTCTTGACATGTTGCTGTGGTTTGCCTAATAATGATCATACCAAATATACACCCTGGGGTACTGTTAATGCTGCTGACACAGACCAGCTAGAAATATCTTACCCAGGTATCTAGCAGAAGCTCTTGCTTGGGCTTGAATCATGTAAGCAAAGTTGAGAGAAACCTAATTGGCATAACACAGTCAGACAGTGCAAGATTTTATGCATCTTTGACTTGGAAACAGATGACACACACAACTCCTTCTTTCAACAAGCAACTTTGAAAGTCAAAAGTCAGAGTGCACTTGCTGAACAGTTTGCGCAAATCCCAATCCCGATCATGTGAAATGAATAGTAAACTTCACACTCAGTGTAAGCAAATACCACGATCTAGTGGTACTAAACATCACAAGTTTGACTGAGGTCTATGCCATGTTAACAACCAAACACAACGATGCAGAGCATTGAACAAATATATGATTTGCTGTTTTAAATCTAATGAAGTTATCTTTTTTCAACCAACAAAATGTATTTCAAATTCATGGACGACCTATTGCGCTGTGTCTACGTGACACTGGTGAGAAAGTGCACCCAGGCTGATTTTCTAAGCCGATGTTAGTTCAATGTTGGACCAGCACAATCCTGTTAGGAGGATCACAATATCAGCCGTGTGTGTGGCTTCAAGCAAATATTTCTTGTCCCAAACAGGAATCACTAATTAAAAATGGTTTGTAGGATCCTGAGACTGGCAAACTGTACCCAAAAGTTGATCGTGAGTGACTTTACAGATATTTTAATCCGTCGGGAGCTCGCCCTAGCATATTCCTGGGACTAGAATCAAACGTCCAGGGATGGTGGGTCATCGGATGATAATATTAGTTATACTTGAGCAGTAAGTGATACACAACTCTCTGAGGCACAGCGACGTTTTATTCATTTATTGCAGCAGGTGCACCTCATGGCTATAGTCGTGTTAACCCCTTAACCTTTAAACCCTCACGATGCATTAAACCCTTTAAGTGCTAAGACTATAGTCGTGTTAACCCTTTAAGTGCTAAAGCTATAGTCGTGTTAACTCTTGAGGTGCTAAAGCAATAGTCGTGTTAACCCTTGAGGTGCTAAGGCAATAGTCGTGTTAACCCTTTGAGCGCTAAGGCTATATTTGTATTAACCCTTTAAGTGCCAAGCACGGCTATAGTCGTGTTAACCTTTTAGGTGCTAAAGCTATAGTCGTGTTACCCCTTTAAGTGCTAAGGCTGTAGTCGTTTTAACTCTTTAAGCGCTAAGAACGCCTATAGTCGTGTTAACCCTTCAAGCATGGCTATAGTCGTGTTACCCCTTTAAGTGCTAAGGCTGTAGTCGTTTTAACTCTTTAAGCGCTAAGAACGCCTATAGTCGTGTTAACCCTTCAAGCATGGCTATAGTCGTGTTAACCCTTTAAGTGCCAAGCCTGTCGTAAATATTAAATGTAAGTACTTTATATTCCCACGGTGAATGCAGTTCTCGGCCTCTCATATTGTCCAAATTAGAAAGACGGCTCAGTGGTCTAACGCGTGAAGCTTCTAATCTTGCCGTTAAGGGTTCAAGTCTCGTTGGGTCCATGAACAAATATTATAGCTGATAATAATAATTTAACTTGTGATACTTCATGTATGTTTCATGGTCCATTCACGTGTATTATAGGTGGCATTACCACGTGGAAAACACAAGGTTCATTCACATGTATTATAGGTAGAAAACACATGGTTCGGGGTTCCCCAAAGAAAAACAAATCATCTGGTCGTCCTCTCAAAAATCTTAACTTAGCGCGCGTGAGCAGCATATTAAAGTGTTTCCTTTCCTTGGGCACAATAAGAAAAATCAAAGATTTTTTTTATTTAAGACACAACAAAGTACAGTAGTCCCCCTCTTCAGCATGGAACCATCATGCCATCTCTGAACGCATGCATAAGAGAGTGGCATGCATAAATGGGGGATGCGAAATTTTTGAAAACCAAATAATTTGATGTTTATATTTTTATGTTATATTAATGTATCATAAATATTTTCATGGTATATTAATGCATCATAATCCATACTTTTTATACTAATTTTCCTTGCTTTATCCTTTATTTTGGCTTGTAAATGATGTTTAATCACATGATAGGAATGCTTATGATTTACCTTCATTTGCTTTAATATTTTGTTTTGCAAATAATTGTTGAAACTTTGTATGAGCAGCTAGCTGTGAGGCTATGTTTAACAGCAAGTTTAAACATAGCGTTCACCGGGAACGAACAAAGGATTGGGGGCGAGGCATTACCCAAACTATGCTTATCACACTATCTGGGCATATTAATCTAGTTGTATTAACACTAAGATAATGTTAGACCAGCATTCTGTGTTATTGGGTGGGGCTAACCATGTAGGCCTACACAGTGAGGAGCTATAATGTCAAAAGTTCATTAGCACGGCATTGTCAAAACTATGTCAAAGGCAGGGATAACCCAGTAAACATGACCAATATCGGCTTAATGTAATTGTTGGTACAATGTGAAACGCTGGCCAACAATAAATGAACATTGTTTCAGGGTCTGTGTATCTCGTGCACAATAGATGAAGGGGGGGGGGGGGTCAGCCACATTTAGTTGAGGGTTGTTTAAATGCTGGGCCCATGCGGGGTTGGTCACCAGACTGGCGTATATGTGTATAGCTGTGTAGGCATACACCAGCAGTGTTTGAGCAGGGCTGGCTGAAGGTTGGCCCAGCGTCGCAGATGTGTGAACACTACCACGCAGGCGTGTCAACTGCTCACTGTGTACATGTAGCCTCTAGAGCACACTGTTTATCCAAGTATACATGTATACATGTATACACCCCTCCCATCTCCTCAGTGCCTTCCACTAGGAACCGTCTCGCGGGCGAAGTGAATCGGCAGAACTCGGAGTGTGTGTGTATATAAAGACATGGGTATCAGGTTAATGGCGGCCTCGTCGAGTTAAGGTTGAGACCAGTGTATCGACGTTAATTTCGCGCAGGGCCCCGCGCTGCGCGCTCCTCACACACATAGAGCACAGCCATGAGCGTCCAAAATATCGGCAGTCCCTTCACAATACATCGCCTAGCTGAGTGATATTAAATCATAACAAATCAAATCAAGTGTAAAGTCATCGAATGATAATTATTATTTGCATATGTTGCAAAATAACACCTTCGGGAAGGTGAATAACACCACAATTCCCCATAAATACGGGCACATTTTGTTTGCCGTCATTTCTCGACACGAACCCATCACACTTTCGGTACCGCCCACTTTTCAAGGCAATCTGTATTTTACAGCAAAGCCTGCAGCAAAGCTAACGAATTATAACTTGCCGTGTGGCATATTACAATCTCTTCTTGTCCTGTAGACATCACAAATTAAAGAAAACGGAAAAAAATCATTCGTAGTTTCACTTTATCGACAAATGGTCAGTTAATTTACTCAGTGGCAGACTAACTTATGCAACTGGTGTCCACTCGCTACCAGCATACACGATGCGTTGAATCAATGTTGGCGCGATGTTATGAGGGATTCTATAATTTTAAGCACCAGCACTGTCCGCACCTTGTAATATTTATTATTGAATATTTTGATTTAATTTGATTACATAAATGCAATGAATGACCTTTATTTTACAATATAGCAATATTACAACTCAAAAAATTCTAACATAAATGTGTTTTTTGAAAGAAATATTGTGTAAATTTAGCCAATTTTAGCCAAAAAGCCTTGTCCCACATTCTAAATTCCACATAAACAGGCGATTTATTCTAGACTTCCTGTATTATATATTATATTTGTTTCTGATATACTGTTAGTGCACAACACTATCTATAAGATTATATACAAGTTTTTTAAAATAATTTAATTATTTTACCACTTTTTATGCAATTTCTGTCTGTCCCACGCTGCAGCGACTCTCCGTAACGCTTATAGTTTTCAGGTAATTTCTATACTTTTTCTGACCAAAATATCACTTGTCTGGTGCCAAAGAGTTGCGCGAGACCTTCATGCAGTGAATCGTGAAAAAAAAGTATAATAAATGTGTTTTTGTGTAGAAATAATGTGAGGTTTGTGCAAGTCTTTGGGTGCGTATTTTAACTCAACGTCTCTTTCCGTAACGTGATTTTTTACACATAAATAGAGCAATTAAACTTTTAAGCACCCTACAGCCTCCAAGCCTACTACAACCTCATTTGAAAAAAACAAAAATAATCATAGTATAGCATAATACATAGATGCTATGCACGATTTAGTAAAAAAAACGTCTCTCCATAACGCGTATTTTCTGTCTCTCCATAACAAAAATAAAAACGTTATGGAGAGAAAAAGTAGTCACAAATTACCCTTTTACTCATTTAAAAATAGCAATAAAACTTTATGAATTTGGTATTTTAACCAACAAGTGACACTTGTTGAAATAGTAACTTTTCTTTTTGTCTTTCAAATTGTGTTAGCATCGATATTTAGTATTTGTTTATTGTCACTCCATAACAGAAATAATTGTCGTTATGGAGAGACAATGTTCGTTATTATTACTCTCCATAACGACAATAATCGTAACGGAGAGAAATTCTTATTTTATTATTTAAGGGTTATTGTCATAAAGTGATTCTTTCTAAATTAAGTGATCAACATTATAATAACCATGTTCAACTACTTGTTAAATATTGTATACTTTTGTAGAAGGGTCACTGAGAAATTTAAGTTTGAAGATTACTCCGTAACATAAATTTGTCTCTCCATAACGGTAAATTAGTCTCTCCATAACGGTAAGAAAAATTTAAATTGATAAAAATAATCATTTAAAATTGAAATTAAGCTCTGCTGACAACGCTATGTCAATAAACAAAGCTAAGTTGACATGTGTTTAAATTTTTGACAATATCCAGACAATCTCATATATCAAGGAAAATATCATCACTGGTGCCTAAAATTATAGAATCCCTCTTATACCATCACCTGCAACGTAAGCCCGACACGAAAACAGCATCGGGTGAACGCTGTGTAGGTACCAGTATCATAACCACAGACTCCCTATCATACAAATTCGTTGATAGAAAACGAGAATTAAACACATGCACTGCTGTCGTGATTATGCAGTATTAACGTCACGTCAAAAATGATTGTTGAATGGTAAGATAAAATAAATCGTATCTTTATTTTTGACGACAAATATATAAGATACATGAAAATAATAACAAATACGTAATATTACATGGTCCATTGGGTACCGACGTTTAATTACACAGTAAATACCAGAAATAACCAGCAGATGAAGAAGGGTCTAGATTTATGGTGGTGCATGGAAAATATCACCCATAATATAGGTTATTGAACTATTTTCGTCTCAAATCAAAATTGCACGTTGAGCAATTAGACAGAGAAGGTAGTATTATCAGCTATGTCAGCTTTGTAATGACAATAGAGACAGGCATCGGGTTACTACTTGAAATGGCCTTACATAGTTTGTTCAATGTTGCTTATGATTTTTTTCTCGAATCCATGCCTTCACAGCACATGCTTCACAGTGCGTTCTAATGTCTGTGTCTGTAAACCTGTGGCTCTTTATCACAAAAAATTATCTGTCGTATACTATCACGTTTAGGAATTGAATGGGATTGGTTAATCATATATTATATCGCAAAACAAAACTGGATATTTTATATTGTCCAAAGTAACAGAAGTATCTACATTTACTAATACTAATAGCCTGGTGGCAAAATCTTTAAAGTGCTCTAGAAATAGGTTTAGTGGTAAAACGTTGTTACCATGTGGAAATAATTTGTATGTCTCCGTTCGCCTGCGGCCGCACGCATGATGTTGTCGGGTTGTCCGTCCGTCCGTCCGAATGGGAGGGTAAGGCAGGAAGGGGAGTAATGAAGGCCGATTAAACAAATTCAGACAGGGTGGGCACATGGGGGGGGGGGGGCTTTAACAAATATTTTTTTTTTTTTTTTTTGCATTTAACGCAGTAGCCTCTCTGGATAATATTTCTTTACGGGCGGGGAGGGTCAGGCCGGAGGTGGGGGGATCAAGGCCAAATTGATTTTTTTTGCCAGGGGGGGCAAGCGGGGGTCATAAAAAATTTGAACAAAAAAGTAGGGGGTCAAGGCAAAATATTATTATTTTCTTTCAAATGGGAGGGTAACTCAGGAAGGGCAATGGTCAATGCCATTTAAAAAAAAATCGGACAGGGTGGGCAAATAGACTGGGGATGTTAACAAATATTTTGTTACGTTTTTTTATTTAACACAACAAATTTGAACAAATAAACAGGGGGGTAGAGGCCATTATTTCAGTAGCCTCTTCAGATTTTTTTTTGGGTAGGGGAGCAGGTGGGTCGAACGAATATATTATTTTACTTTTATTATTTTAATTGTTTTGTAAAAAACATCTTCTAATTTAATTTATTTTGGTGGGGTGGGGGCGGGGCAGGTAGGTCAAAAGGCTATTTTTATTTATTTCACTGTATTTTTAAAAATATATAGGGTATATTTGGTTTCAGTTATTTTTGGGTGGGGGGAGGTACGATGTAGATCAATGGAATATTTATTTTGACTATCCTTAAAAAAATAGGGGGCTGTTAACAACGGAGGCATAGTCATCGACGCCTGCGTCAATTCACCTTTCCAGTTGTATCATGTTTATTGTCTATTGGGGTGTCAGGCGTAAGAAAACGTGGTTTCCGTTGCCGCATCATGCGTTTTTTATATAATCAATATGCTTATATGGGAATATCCCCAAACCTGTCTATATTTTAATGGGTAGGGTTACGTAAGCGTCTGTCGTTGCTGTTATGATTTACCTATCAACACATGTACTACGTCTGATAACATATACTTAAATTTATGTTCTAATGATGTGTTGCACGTTGCCGTGGACTGAAGAGCCATATCTTTACAGACGTTGAAACATGATTGTTATTAACAAATAATTAGAATCAACAACAAAACACACTATTGAAATTGTGACACGCCATTCCAGTGTGCAAGTGAATGCAACATTTTTTTGTAACTCAATCAGAAAGCGCATTATGTGTCAACAAAATAGTTTTCCCTGTGCCGGCCTGTGCACATATGACTAGATTGTGGCCCTGGCATGCAAATTTGAACGCCCTATCCTGACTGTTTGGTAATAACATATTTGCTTTTTAAAAGCATTTATTTGATAAAGATCAATGGATGACTGTGCTGTCATCGTAATGGCAATAATAGAAGTCGAATTTGTATGATCGTGGTCCCATTACTTTATGCTGGTAGCTGCTCACCAGATACGGGACATTGACCCGATGCTGTTTTCGTGCTGGGCTGACGTTGCATGCGATGGAATAACATCGCGCCAACATTGATTCAGCGTGTCGTGTATGCTGGTGGCTAGTGGACACCTGTTGCATAACTTATTCTGACTAGTGATTAAAATAACTGACGATTTGTTGATAAAGTAAGACAATTTTTTTTTTTTCGTTTTCTTTAATTTATGAGGTCTTCAGAACAAAGAGAGATGGTGATATGCCACACGGCAAATTATAATTCGTGAGCTTTGTTGTATAATACGTTGTTTTATCAGATTGCTTTGAAAAGTGGGCGGTACCGAAAGTGTGATGGGTTCGTGTCGAGAAATGACGGCAAACAAAATGTGCCCGTATTTATGGAGAATTGTGGTGTTATTCTCCTTCCCGGAGGTATTATTTTGTAACATATGCAAAGAATAATTATCATTCGATGACTTTACACTTGATTTGATTTGTTAGGATTTAATATTACTCAGCTAGGCGATGTATTGTGTTAGGTAGTCACTTTTTTGTAAAACACGTTGTTGGCTGTCATGTTAGCTTTTTTCTGGTGCAAGGTTTTGTTTGTTTGTTCCCTGCAAACATAAAACATTTGTCTATTTACCTATCATCTGTGATTTTGGCCAAGCATCGAACCATCAATGGATGGGTGTCTCATAATTGTTTGCTGGTGTAAATACAATACGGAAGGCCACATCACCCGGCTCTGGACAGTGGCCCTGTGCTGTTTAAATGCTAGTCCCCCTCAATAGATCATGGCCCAGCATTGGATAAGCTTGGGGTCTGTGTCTTTTGTTAGTTGGCCATTCATCATGTTTATGTCTTTGTAATAATTGTGTATACTAAGATTATGTATTGCCATTATTTATTGTATTTTTCTATTTCAGGTTACATTTTGTGGCTTCGTAGCTGTATGGTATCTAAATAAAATATATTTACACAGAAAATAATAGTAAAAAACTGATGATTAAACATTTATCGCGGACAATGCTCAGAATTATTCTGTTTTGATGCAGCTTCTCAATCGGTTTTGCTTGATACAACGTAGGCCTATACTGTCGTTTTTAAAAAGTGTATTTATTTATCTTGCCTATCGGAATTGTAATTTGTGACGGCTTAAAACTGAAATCTGCTAACAATATATTTCTATGTGACTATCAGAAATATATCACAGATTGGTCAAGTAATAAATATATTTTATATTAGGCCTATATTTATTTTTCATATGACAGGCCTGAATGATGCATGACTATGTAATAGACAGCACGGGCGATGCTCATTATCCGCTTACAAACAAAGTTGTTTAAACGTTGGGCCAGTGTCATTGACGGCGGACCACAGTTGAAACAGCAATGGCTCAATGTCAAGTGTTAGTTGGATTTAATCTGCCTTACGGTACCTATAATTAAACAACAAGATCAATCTGAGGCGCAATATCTATATCTATATCAGCCAATGCATGCTTAAAGGGACTGGCCCACGCTAAAATAATAAAAAAAATCGGTGATTTTATTTTGGCTTTTTAATATGACCATATGATGTAAACATGTCCATAGACTAGAACTGCAAACGTTTTTTATTTTTTCTGCTGCGCATTCACCAGTTAGACTAGATATAGAGACGAAATTCACGTATTTCTAATTTTTGACATGGTTGTCAATAATTAGAAATCAGGAATTTCGTCTCTATATCTAGCCTAACTGGTGAATGCGTAGCACACAAATTAAAAAAAATTACAGTTCTAGTCTATGTACATGTTAATATCATATGGTTATATTAAGAAGCCAAAATAAAATCACCGATTTTTGATGATTTTAGCGTGGGCCAGTTTTAATATTCCGGCTTAGCAATTTATAGGCCACTCAGATCGGAAAACCAGACTTTCCCGGAGCTCCGGTCGGGTAGCCGTTGATGCTACCTGACTCCGTTATAGTAACCATTTGCTTTTCTTATTAGTGACACTAAGGTTAATTACTACTAATCATTATCATTATGTGAATTTTTATACTACAGGATTGTTTTTGTACTAAAAATACTGCTTGCCAGTAATGTTTGCCGTACTCTTTTCAATTTTGGCGTTGGTGGCGTGTGAGTGTGTTGGGCACGACACCCAGGGTAGACACACAACCTTGCATCAAATAATATTTAGATAAAGATACATGTAGGTCATGTAGGTCGAGGCATACATGTGGAACAATAAGAATTAGATTTTAATGCAACTGCGATGAACGAGCACCTGTCTTGAACGACAATTTTACCATGCAAAAGGTGTGGTCGCTCAAAGCAGGTTCAAGCTTCTATAAAGAAATAAAGCTATAAATAAAATGGTATATGATGTAGAGTAACGCAAACAGCACGTTTCTACTTATCAAATTAAAGGGATCAGCTTATAGATATTTACGCAAGCACAAAATATTCCTTTCATAATTTGTATTATAAATCCGTCCTAAAACAATTTATATTAATAACATTGATGGAATAATCGTTCAAATTAGACAGAGTCCTTTCGATTTGCATACATGGTTTGAATGACGCGCGTTTACGCACGGCTCTATGCACGGTGGATGGATACAAGATCGCCACTAAACTTTTTGGTGTGTAATGGGGTCTTCCCGTCGACCTTGACATTTCTTTACCCACGTCTTCCGCTGCAGTCCGTTTCTTTACACACCATCTACTTTAATTACCTACACTCACCCCTACAGGCTACATGCCACATGACAGGTCAACAAAACATCCACAACGCACGTGTGTCAAAAAGTAAATAGGACGACTTCCAGTTAGTTTAGTGCCTACCAATTAAGTAACCTATTCATCCCTATAGATTCCTTGCTGTTACTAACTGGTTACTCAACTAATAATATAGTCTAGTTTCTTTACAAATATGAAATTATGTCTGACACTGACAGCAATGAAGAAGACGTCCAAATTTTTTATCTCCATGATCAAACTGAGGGATTGATGATCCAACCCAGATGATCTAGGACTAATCTGCTAATGTTAGCTCTCAGCTTCACCAGCGACAGGGCTACCACAGGCACATAACCTGATAACATGTAGAAGGGAATTTCATTTTCAATGACGGGGATGCTAGTCAGAGCAGTTCAACTTCAAAAAAAAAATGTGGCCAAATTAATATTATAGCCCTAGAACCAAACGATTAGTACGACCTTTAGATGACTGGTGTTCTCACTAAAACTGTAGATGCTGCACAGGGGCGGATCCAAGGGCGGGGGGTTGGGTGTTTAACCCCCCCCCCCTTCCCCTCGGAAAAAAATACCATTTTGTATTCTCCTTATCAGGCTTATGAACTGGCGATACACTGAGGGACAAACAGTGCCTAATAGGCCTACTCCTTAGATTGCAGAAGAAATCCTTTGAAAATCAAATTCTTTGGGGAGGGGGGGGGGCGACCCCCTTACTGTTAAATATTTCTTTGTTTTAATTCGCCCCCCCCCCCCCGCCCGTCAATGAAAAGCCAGATCCGCCCCTGCTGAAACATTGACACTTTGGCAGTGGCGGATCCAGAATGTGCAAGAGGAGGGGGCGTAAGCCACATTTTGGCTGAAAAAGGATTGTTAGCTTCACTTTATTAAAAAAAAAAAAATGCATGAAAATGCAATATTTTCACCAATAAGGGGGAGCGTACACCGGGTACGCCCCATGCTGGATCCGCCACTGCTTTGGGGTCAGAAAGAGAGTGTGTTTGCTGCTTTGAAGTGGATTTTGAAAGTCGGGGTGGGATAAAAATGACAAAAAATCATCTTGGTTAATAGGCCTAATAGGCTACATATGAATAATATTGTGAAAAGTAATGAGGCCTAGTTGTGGATTAGGATTTCAGATTATCTGAATCATGTAGGCCTAACGTTATAACCTAATAAATTATAGGCCTACACTGAAACATGATATGTATATAAAGACCCCTCATCAGAAATTAAAAAGTAGCAATTATTTGTGTCGACTATACTCACAGCACACCCATGCCTACTGTTGTTTTGTCTGTCATCTGTGAGATGTACACCATGCACACTGGCCATGATGGATGAGGTTGCACATGGTTCCTGGGAATTAGGCTAATGATTCTTCCCACTTTATTTTTTACCCATTTTTTAGCCCAACTATTCACTTTTTATAAGGAAAATGATATAAATATAGATAAAAATAGATATAATTTTATTACGTTCGTTTTTAACACTATTTTTAAACTGCAATCCTCGATGTTCGGACCCTAAGAAAAGGCTTAATCGTCGTTCGTTCGATTAGTTTTTTAACCCATGCGAACCCTCCTGGATGGCGTGTGTGAGTGATATGACTGACATGATGAGCGATCACTATACAGATCACCATGGTCCATACCAGTGACGCAGCAATCTAAGGTCTTCTGATAGTCATAAACAGTGATCCATGTTAGCTGGCTAGAGCACGTGTGACTGGAAAAACTCTGAAAAGCCCTACAAGTGTATTGCTTCACAGTGAGTTTGTCGTAGCTACTTATCAAATCAATAAAGACATAATAATTATTAGACTAAGGGTTATTATGCTGAATATTGGATATGTTGACGAACTCTCAAAAAGTTCATAGGATTAGGCAACCAATGGACCATGCTGGAGTTTTCTGATTGTCGAGGTGGGGGCACACGTGAGCCGTGGCCCCCGACCACATGCAATGATGCGGTGAGTGTGATGGCAGACTTCACTTTGCGAGAATGGTTAGTGACAACGTCATCACTTTTGTCATTAAATGGGCCTAACATATTTTATGAACACATTAAGAATATTTAAATGTAATACCGGTAATAGTTATATCAGAAGAGGAATTGATTAATAATCTTAAGCATGTTCGTTCCTTCTGCTTGATGCGCATTCATGACGGTGTGTTGTCGAGTCTTGGCCGTCACTGCCTTGTGGGAGAAAATAGTCGGCACTGCATCTGGTTTCAATTGCGCTTTTTTCCCTAAAATGCCTTGGATTTCCTGTGATTTTTTCAAACATATCAACAAGGAAACAATCCTCTGTAAAATGATCGCTGCATTGCTTACTGGGCCAGGTGTAAAATCCCCTCTCCGAACTTGAAGAAGCCAGGCGTGTAGGCTCATCCTTTGGGTAGCCATGCAAGAGAGTGGGGGATTTTCGGTCGAGAATCGTGATTTTACAATTATGAGCAGTACATTCACCCATAGCAAAACATTCACAAGTCTTAAAACTTCAACTGTGATGTTGTCAAAAGCTTCAAAAACTAAAAATAACAATTAAGGAGCGGTTTAAAAATCAGGCTACTGTTGCACTTCTTCACTACATGTGGTGTGTGTGATCTATATGCCTGAGCGGCCGGGATGCGTTAAGTGACTTCAGTCATATCTAGCCTCCCTCACTGTGATCTAGTGCATTCCCCATGACAGGCTGATCCAACATGGCGCCATCCATGGAAGTGGCGCTGGGAGCAGATATATTAAGTTCAACATGAGTTATTTCTATTACTGTATTTTTATGCAAAAAATAACAACGAAATTATAAATTATAAGCATTACACTGTAAAATACCGTTGTGTGGATATTTTCTGTTACATCCCTTTAAGCTACTATTTAAATCAAGTGTATTCCGGTTTTATTTAACCTATTTTAATTTTATTTTATGTCATTTTAAGGGCCTACATATATTATATTTAATAATAAATATAGCTTTATAAATAAAATAAAATAACACTATCTTATTTATTGTTCATTATATACAAAAATACTTTTTAAAATCAGATCAATGTCATTATTTTGTCGAAAACAATTATATTATATTATACCAGATTGTCACATGACCCGAGGCATTTCCGAAAATGGCGACGTCAACTTCATTCCAAAACAGATTAAAAGACATCGAGGCACGCTTATTAGCGGAAAAAGAAGCAAATCGACGCGATCGAGCGCCTCCTCAAATGACGCTCAGTAGTCCTAGCCCCAGACGCCCCACCATGCCCATGCAATGTGAGAAAAATATACCTTTTTATGGCTGATCACTGTACCTTTTTCGGACTCACTCCGTCTCTCGAGAGTCAAGTCGCTCACCCTGCTCACAGTCACACTTAGTCTCGCTCTCAGAACCACTCACTGCCACTCAGACAGCCAGGCCCAGTTTTATGAACGCTTTTTTCTCGTTGTTTGTCAAATTATCGTGGCCTTTGCCTTTGCCAGGCTTTGGCTATCACCAGATCACTCAGTAACGTAACTAACCACCTGCTAACTTTCATTTTGGACCATCCTCCACCGTCGGACAGACTGTAGATACATTCCATATTGCCATACAGTTTTCAAGTTCAATATTGAAGTTTGGCCAGTAGATATTGGAAGAAGAAGAAGTCATTTTGATGGTTTTTTCGTGTTTTTTCAAGATTTATTTGAATTTGTGATACACTGTAATAAATTAAAAGACATATTTTTCTCTGTTTGTCTGTTCATTTTTCTCACTATTGACGTTACTGGTAGAAATGAAGCCATCATTGTAGAATTAAAAGAGTTAAGGTGGTGGAGGGTATTTTCGCGCAGGGGGTATTTTCGCGCACCTCGTTTGTTTTTTGCCCAAGTTCATAATTTTTATCTTGTTTTGATTTTCGGTCGTTGACAGACCTGTGTTTTAATGCAGGGTAGACTATATAAAAATCACGTTGTTCCCCTGCAATCTTTTTTTTTTATTCGCCATTTAAATAGTTCCTTTTTATTTTAAGTCCCAGAAAATGCCGTTTTTTTGGGCTTCTAAAACTTGAAATCAGTAAAATTACATTTCTAAATATTTTTTTTGCAGATGGTTGTATCAGGTTGAAATAAAAACAGACATGTGCAGGAAGGAATTATAAATCCATTTGTAAACAAACTAAATAAAAAAATTATGCAACATGGGTCTCTACGCTGTTACACAATGAGGTGCGCGAAAATACACTCAACTGCGCGAAAACTCCCCCAGAAACATAGGAGATTAATATACTCTATGCTCCCTATTCCCAATTGACCTGGAAGTATATTTTTTTCAAACCGGAAGTGGCTCAGACATACCAATCATACCCACAATACCCACAATATTCATACGCGTCCATTCTGTGCATGCAGGGTTTCCCCTAAAGCGTTATAGCGTAGCGGCCCCGCTACGCTTCACTTTTTGGCCGCTACGCTTAAATCAATAAAGCGTAGCGGCATTTATTAAGCGTAGCGACCCCGCTACGCTTCACTTTTTGGCCGCTACGCTTATTAAATGCCGCTACGCTTTATTGATTTACCGATACGCTTTAATAGTTGCCGCTACGCTTGCCGTAAAACTACAGCTGACAGCCACTAGAGCCAGCGCTGGGTAAGCCTTAGCAGAGAGGTGTATAGTGTATGACCTTACTGAGCGCGCGCAATGGTTATCACACGTGGTACTGGTCAGCATGCTGTCTACTGCACTGTGACCACAGCAAACACGAGACATTGACCCAATGTTGAAACAATGTTTGTCCACCGTTTACGACGCTGGCCCAACATTGGTGTGGTGAATAAGTGTGTGTGTAATATCGGCTGTGCGCCGCGTGCCAAGTCAGGGTGCCGAGTGTTCTGGGAATAGGCAGGGCTACCCATGAGTGCGGTACTTTTCCGAGAACCTTTTTTCAAGTTTATTTCAATATGTCTAATGCATTGTCCGTAATCTATTGATGATAAAGAAAACCAAAGTTGATGATTTTTATAAATTTTATATCCGTATAGATTTTTTAAATCTCCCTTATTTCAATAAGGACCTAATTGGGAACAAGTAATGAAATATGCCTGAAAAAATAAAATGGTTGCGTTGACCCACAGATAGCCCGCATCATTATCGCCACCCGGTGACAATCAACTGGTTTACAGAAACTGACTGGTTTATGGACAAGCGCTAGACACAATCTATAGGCGATATTCCTTGATCTGACTGAAAATGCACAAGTTCAGCACAGTTGTTCTAGCCTAGCCCAGCAAACACGGGACATTCACCCAAGGTTGTTTCAATGTTGGGCCAGCGTCGAAGACGGTGTGCCAACATTGAAACAGCCTTGGATGAATGTCCCGTGTTTGTTGAGGCTACTGTCTCAGACGTTGGCCCCAACTACTCCAAAAATGGCCAATGTACGGTAGTTCCCACTGTAGGCCTAAGTGTATAAATATTATCCATAAATCTCTATGGTGTTAGCTGTGTAAGCCTAGTTCTATAAGTATAATCCCAGGAAACCCTGGAAAGTTTACCAGAAGTAGGCCGGCTCAGTACTGGCCATCGTGTGCGACGTCAGACCAGCATTGAACCAGCCATGAGTCAATATGCGTGTAAATAGCGGCTTGGACCTATCGTTAGTGGCAGTGAGAATCAGTGAGAGTGGCAATGGATATATTAAAAAAATAAAAAATCATATAACACTAGACATTTTTATAGGCTCATGCATAATGTGTTTTGTGTTGTACCCCCCCCCCCTATTCCGTTAAAAAAATTATAATTCATGAAATCATACAAACCCCCCTACTTTGTGTTCGCCTGAAGGGCGAACACAATAGCTGCGCGTAATTCGCGTTCATAAATTTTCATAATATTCTGGAAAGCCACCACGCTTACATCTATTTCTGGGGGAAACCCTGGCATGCTGTGGGCCGTATTCGGTTAGGTGCGTGAAAACTACCGCCACCACCCTATTTGTTTTGAATGACACTTTTATTACCTTTTTCATGTTTTCTGGTGGTTCCCCTCATTAGATTTCTCGCAATTACGAAAAATGGAGCCAGCTGCCTTTAATTCCATAATTGTTGCAACAAGTGCTTGAAGAAGTAAGTGGAACAGGCATGCTGTGGCCCCATCTGATAATATTTTTTAGGCGGTGGCCAATCGTACGTGATTCTTTATAATGTAACTCTATGGGCAGCCTCGTCTACGAACGACGGGCTCACATCGACTCCCCATTATAACTTTGCCGTATGATTAGCCACTCCGTATTTTTTGCGCAGTTGCCATTTTTTTAAAATTTTTGTAAAACAATGCAGGGTAAAACCTTGGTGAAGTTTTATTTGCCTGCCCTGCACTCCCTCATGGGACGCACCTAGTTTAAAAATGGAAGTTTTATAGCTATAAGGATGAGAATCCGTCAAAAACTGGGGCCGGAGGCTATGCCCAAATTTCTGTTTGTTATGTGGTATATTTGTTCTGTTACAGTATTGCGGGGCACTCGATCATTAGGTGCCCTGATGTATCTTAAAACCTAACATCTACAGATAGCACATCTCAGTAGTTTTATTCATCTGCTTCAAAAAGTTGTTGAAGTGTCTGGGTGATGTTTTGGCTTCTGTATCCCTGCCGGAATTTGAAGAATTTAGGTCACAGCTTTTGGACGTTTTTATAATTAGCTTAGATTTTATTGTAGCACAGTATTTTTCTCGCTTGAAGTGAAAACTGTGGAATGTGGTCAAATAGTTCTCTTAGCATGTTGGCAGTTACAATAAAAAGGCTGAGCCTAATTTTATTGGACAATTTTAAAATTTATTGAATCTACCTACTATCAGGGCACAAATTAAGGCTTAGATGTAATGCAGGGGTCAAAAGTATAAATTATGTTGATGACCGATCTACTTTGAAAAAAATCTCAGTACACTCAATCACCTGATGCTTGGCCAGCCAATTTTGCTTGCCACAGGCTAGTCCGTGGGCCAGCCAACAGTGTTGTAATAGCGGGTAGCAATACTGTCTAGGCACCTGCCAGACACGAGGTGCGCAGGACACTCAGACAGACAGTCACAGAAGGTATTACAGGCCAATATATGCATGTTGCTGTGTGTGCGGGGACTGTGCCAGCAACCAAGTAAACACGAGACGTTGACGCAATGCTGGTTTAATGTTGGGCCAGCGGCGCAGATGGTGGGCCAACATTGCGTCAACGTCTCGTGTTTAGTGGGAACGTTACATATTGCTTGAACTTCCGCGTGTGATCATGGCTGGTTGGCAAGAGCTAGGATATCTCTTGTCATTTTAAAGAGATATCGCGGCACAATGGTGATCCTCCGGGATCGACACTAACTTCTTTGAGGTAGTGGCCAAAAAGGCCAGTAGGTTCAGATAATCACTGGCCCTTAGCAATATCTGATAGTCCTCAACGTACACTGTATCACAAAAAGATTGATGTAATGGTATGGAACAAAATTTAAAACAATGTTTAATACTCAACCACAGGCTCATTTGTAAATTTTGACTTGTTTTTATAACATAGCCATAAAGAAAGGGGTGTTAAAATTAAATAAAGCGGCACACCTGGTATTTTTCATTGGCACCCAGGGCCAGTATCTCATGTGATTTACTGTCCCTTACTTTTTTCTTCTGGCCTCGGGCCAGTGTTAATGTCGATCCCCGGTCCTGCATCTGCAATGTCGGCCCATAATCAAACCAATGCAGTCTAAATGTTACAATATAGAAACGTCACATGTACAGCGTGAACAGACAGCCAGACCCCTGCGGCCAAACACACATCTTTTGAAAGTGTGACGTCATAATACAATCTGACACACCCCCCGCCCCCCACCCCCCACTATGCTTCCGTGCCTTACGCATTTATTAGGGATGATACGGTCTCAGATACAACTTTATGATAACTTTGCAGTGGACTTGGTATCAAGATAAACTAAAATCAACATATGTTGTGCTCACAGAGGCTAGGAAATGGTGTGGGAATATCCCGCACTTGTGATAACTGATGCGCGGGATCTGGGTAAAAACAGCTGAAATCCCGCATTTGTGCATCCTATTTTGTGCCCTGGCTATGTCTGGGCCCAGTTGCATTAAACACAATTAAACCATGGATCAAACTTGATATATTTTGCTACTGGCTAGATTTAACTCAGTAACAGTTACTTCACTGGTCATTAACCCTTTGAAGCCTGAATTTACCATTGTCACCTTCATCCACTACAAACCGTGAATTGCTGTTGCAATTCTCGAATTGTAGTGGATTAAGATGACTTGAAGTGGGTGGCAAACTAAAGAAAATTGTAATGTAATGGTAAAACAGTTTCTTGGAAATTTCCTTTTTAAAACCCATAGTCATAGGAAAATTAGGTCTGTTTTCTGAATTCAGGGATGTAAAATGATGTTTTTATGCATTGTGAGGGCTTAAAGGGTTAAGATAGTGAATTCACAAAAAATGTTAATTGCAACAGCTTGGCCACCCCGCGAATTAGATCAAAGTTGAGCTGATACTCAAAAAAAAAGATAAAGAGGAGTCGGAGGCTATGCCCAAATTTCTGTTATTCTGGTATATTTTCTACTGTTACTGTATTGCAGGGCACTCATTGGATGCCCTTATCATCAAGGCTTATGCATCTAAAAACTAAAATTTTCAAAATCTTTCATCTCCGTAGTTTTCTTCAGCTGTTTCAAAAAGTTCAATTGTCTGCAGGGCTTGCCAAATCACATGCCCGGATGATTGGGGCTACCATATTTTCCAGTTGGGCTACCAAAAGTCTCTATACTAAGTAGCCCAGTAGCCTGTAAAGTCATCCGGGCTACCAAACACAATAAGGGTTTGTCAACCTCTGGTCTGGGTGATTTTTTGAATTAAAACTGTATCCCTCGGACAATTTGCAGCATTAAGGTCACAGCTTTTGCACATTTTAAAAATTTAGCCATGATTTTGCTATAGCACAGCATTTTTCTTGCTCAGTCGAAATAGTGGAATGTGGTCAAATATTTCTTCTAGCCTGTCGGCAGTTATCAGAAAAAGGTCGGCATATCTTAAGTGGACAATTTTTAAATTTATGGGCTGTACTTATCCTTGGTTTGATCCATTTTCTTTTGCATAAAAATAAAACAGGATCAAACAAGTTGAGCTGATCATAAAATCTGTTTACTAGACTATAGTGTAGCTGTAGGCCTATTTTAGATCGACATCATCATGGAACATCTTCACTCCATTCAAAATTTCATGAAAAGCGGGAATTGACTGAGCAAACAGCGAAAAGCTAGCTTTCATTCATTTTAAACAATCTTCCACTGTCTGATGAGCTATATATATGTGACATTCATTTTTAATTTCAGGATTAAACTTATTTATTGTAGCCTACTCTGAGCAGGGTTGGGGTACTTGTAAACGTACCTAGGTACAGTTTTTCGAGTACTTGTATCAGATTTTAAACATTCACAACACCGATCATATCAGTGGATTCTAAGCTCATTTTAACTAAATTACTTGAATTATAGAATGTATTTGGTGTC
Source organism: Flabesymbios commensalis (assembly GCA_964017125.1). Taxonomy (NCBI): domain Eukaryota; kingdom Metazoa; phylum Annelida; class Polychaeta; order Terebellida; family Flabelligeridae; genus Flabesymbios; species Flabesymbios commensalis. Next base: position 2,585,113 of record OZ024905.1, read on the forward strand.
AACTATTATCTTACACTCATGCCAGTCATGTACATAATGTAGGCGTATATTATTCACATTTTAAAACAATAATAAGAGCGCTAGCCTGATGATATCACATGCTAGACCACGTGTCTTCCTGAACACAGAAAATAATAGACTTGCTCCTGTCATCCCAGGAACTGAGGCAGCACACATCTCGCAACCAATGTGAGTTTAACCCTTACAGCACGGGGATCGACTTTAGTCGGCAAAATCTGACATCTGTAGACGTCAGATTTTGACGACTAAAGTCGAGTGCGGGGATCGACTTTAGCCGTCAAAATCTGACGTCTGTAGACGTCTGATAACGTCTGTAGACATCAGATTTGGACGACTAAAGTCGAGTGCGATGATCGACTTTAGTCGTCAAAATCTGACGTCTGTAGACGTCAGATTTTGACGACTGAAGACGATCCCCGCACTGTAAGAATTAAAATATTACTACTTGCCGCAGACCCATAACATAGGTATTCAAATGAATCAGAAGGAGCTAACTAAGACATTTATGATGATTTCAAATTTAAAAAAACCTTTGGTTGAGATATTTTTTACAAATTAATTTAGCGTTTTAAGGGCTAATGATCAATGGGTCATGTCGCAGATGTAGACCAACATCTAATATTTGTTCAACGCTCATCTCAGTCAGCACAATACACTGACCCAATGTTGGTTCAATGTTTCCCAATCGCCTGCGATGCTGGCTTAACATTGAACCAACATCGGTTCAGTGTATCGTGTTTGCCGGGATTCTCACTGGGATCTTCCGGTGATAGAGCTTGCCTGGCTAATATGGCTATTGTAAGTGAACACGTGTTTCGTGCAAGCGAAGCTGTTTCCGTCAAAAATGAGACAAGTTACCCTCCCCCTGCTGAATTAGTCCTTGTCCTGCTGCATTCTTAGTTTAAAGAGATCCACAGGTTTTGCTTTTTTATCATAAACTATTCATGGCAACATTACCTTGTGGGCATTAAGCAAGTGTTAATATGTATTTGACAGTTTTTCTGAGAATTAGTGGTAAGTTATTCTTGCCAATTCATCATGTTTATAGCGTCACATTGATTGTAGATTTTGCAAACAAAGTAATTGCGCAAACTGATAAAATAATGCATTTTTTTGTTGTTGTTAGTTCAAAGAGAAGCAAATCCACCAGAACGAGCGCCTCCTCCAATGAGTCTGAATAGTCCTAATCCCCGACGCCCCTCATTGCCAAAACCATGTGAGTACTTATCTCATTATCTGTGTTATACATGAGTATCAAGTAGAGGGCAGTTTACACAGTGCAAAAACATTTGTTCTTTAGAGCAGTTACCCAACGCCAAACATGGGCAAGTGCTCTACATGATATGTACACAGAAAATCTGGTTGCCACACTGTGAAAAATGGTTGTCCCGGGTAGCCTATTTTGCATAGCCTGGTTTGTAAACACCTGTGACCATATGGTGCAATTGTATGGCGATTGTGCTTTCCTCGGTAGTGGTAATAAAATTCTGCGATGAAAAGGTTACGTTTAAGAATTTAAGTGTCATAAAGGAAACATGACAATGACAGTGCCATAGTTCAACATTTGTCCTGTAGGCTGGTCATTGGATATTTTTAAACCCTTCAGCGCGGGGACCGTCTTTAGACTTCAGAATGTGACGTCTTTAGAAGATACCCGCACTGAAAGCATTGCATATTTATTATGGCCGTAGACCCATAACATCTGTACAGGTATTCAAATAAGGCGAAAAGAGCTAACTAGGACATTTATGATGATTTCAAATTGAAAGAACTCTTTGGTGTCCATGATTTATACAACAATATTTCAGCATTGTAAGAGATAACGTAAAAGCCTTGCTTAGAATAATTACAATAAATACATTTTTTATGACACCTTGCATGGCTCATTTGAGTACAGTGTATTTAAAAAATAGCTGAACATAAGGATTTCAGCTGAAAAGACAAACACAGTCAACATAATATTGTCATAATTTATTGTGGTTATCAGTTGAAAGAGAATCAGATCGGCGAGCGCCCCCTCCAATGACTCTCAGTGGTCCCAACCCGCGACGTCCCACAATGCCGAAGCCATGTGAGTAATGCATTATCGTGTGTTGTGCATGACTCAAGCGAGTGTTAGTTTACATTTAGCAGCTTAGAATAATGGAAGAGTTGATGAGCAAGAATTAGAACAAATACAATTTTTATGACGCATGGCTCATTTGAGTATTTAAAAAATAGCTGAAGATTAGGATTTCAGCTGAAAAAATGAACAAGAACAACATAATATTGTCAAAATCTATTGTGGTTATCAGTTGAAAGAGAATCAAATCGGCGAGCGCCACCTCCAATGACTCTCAGTACTCCTAACCCGCGACGTCCCACAATGCCAAAGCCATGTGAGTAACGCATTATCGTGTGTAGTGCATGACTCAATTGAGTGTTAGTTTACATTTAGCAGCTGATGTTAGATCTCCTTCCCTCTATTTTATAAATTGGGGGGGAGGGGTTGGCACCGCGTTTGACAGCCTTATTCTGGGAGGGGGGGGGGGGTAACACTGAGACCAATGACCTAATTCTGGAGGTATCTGCCAGGGGGTTGGGGTTAACACTGCGTCTGACGGCCTTATTCTGGGGGACTGGGGGGGGGGGGTAGGTTAACGCCGAGTTTGATGACCTTATTCTGGGGGTATCTGCCAGGGGGTTGGGCTTAACACTGCGTCTGACAGCTTTATTCTGGTGGGTGTCTGCCGAGGGGGGGGGGGGGTAACACTGAATCTTTTAAAGCCAGATAATTTTGTTAAAACCCTTAGAGATTTAGACTATTCAATACAATTTTCAGTCACCTGAATTTGTGTCTCGCTTCCGCGATCCGCAACTTCAATTGACTGAAAATTACTGTTATTTTAATACAATTTTGATAACTATGGTTTGCTTGATAACCTTGAAAACCTTGTCGGTCTTTGATTAAAAAAAAATTAAAGTCCTTAAACCTTTGAGCATGGGACCATCTTTATACGTCAGAATCTGACGTCTGTAGATGTCAGATTCTGACGTATAAAGACAATCCCCGCACTGAAAATCTGAGGTCTGTACACATGTATACCTCAGATTATTACTGATGAGAATGGTCGCGCACAGAAAGAATTAAAATATCCATAAAGGTCATAGACCTATAACATAACGAACAGGAAAGAGTTAACTAAGACATTTATGATGATTCATACTGAAAAACCCCTTTGTTCTTCATGGTTTATACAATATTATCTCAGCGCTTTCAGGTTAATGTGACAGTGCTTGATAAATGGTATATTTAGCATTAAGTGCTTGACAATTCCTTCCCTTGAATTTTAAAATTGTTATTTTCAATAAGATATTTTTTCAGAAAAAGAGCTTTCTGATAAATTGCGCTCAAAGGCAAATAAAGTAGACGAGTCTGTTCATATAACAAATGTTCCTGTGTTGTGAAATAAATGTTAGGAAATGGTCGGTATTTTGATTTTTAAAAGTTTGTTCCAAGTGAATAAATGTTATACTAGTTAGTGCTGTATTTTTTTCGCAAAAAGTACTTGAATTTAGTGTGGCATTGGCTGTATGAACCCCAGATACCAACGATGTAACATTATCACAGAACATTATCCACTTTTTTAAAAAGTGGATGTGACTGATAAGGTCAATCTGAAAATGTCTACAGGCACTTGTAGGTGCTGATGAGGTTTGCCAGGGGGGGGGGGGGGGATTTCAAAGCACTGGAGCTAATAGTGTCTCTAAATGACTGTCAACAATTTAAGCCTTGCCAAAAATTTCTATTGAAATGTTTCTACAGTTGTGGTAAGAAGCTTTCATCTAACTCATCTGTAACACGATAGTGGGGGCTCTTAGGTTATTGGGTGTGAACTTCTGGATAAAATTGTGAATTTTGGCACACAAATTGTTGAGATATCGCTTTACAGGAATTTTGATGGAAGCAAGTTGGTACGTCCACATTTTGGCCGCCATCTTGTTTTTCAAAATGGCCGCCACTTAAGACCTATATTCAGCAATATTTGATGAAGGAAGACAATTAGAGAGCTCGTAACAAGCTGATTGTTTCATGAAAGAGCCCTAAATGTATGTGGATTAACATAGTGAACATTCTAGAAAATCCTCCTTAGGCACTCTGATATATGCAAGATGGCGTCCAAGATGGCCGCCAGCGTATAGTCATATTAAATAAATAGCGTAAAATGATCGATTTTAGCCCGATTTTCTTTTGTAATACACCATTTCAAATAGTTTTGTGGTCAGTAAAGCTATATAGACCACCCCCAGCAATTTTGAAAACATATTTAACCCTTTTATCCCAAGAGGCTTTTTAGTGAACGTTTTCTCTATTGGGAAAACATTATTATTTAGATTCAATTAATTAAATATCAATGGTGATGCATATTGGTTTTTAGTAATATAGCTATATTAAAAGCACGCTTATTGTTTAACTAATTTGTATTTTTAGTTATTCAAGATGGCGTCCAAGATGGCTGCCAGTGTATGGGCAGATTTGCGAAATTGTGTAAATTCGTCCATTTTTTATCAATTTTCTTTAGTAACACATCATTTCAACTATTTTTATGGTCTGTGACTCCATGTTAACTACTCCCGGACATCGTTAAGCAATATTTAGCACCTTAACATGAGGGTTTTCAATTGGCGACATAAAACTTCCAAAATGTAGTTGGTGAGTCACTTAGCCCATAAGCCTTTTCAGCTGTTTTTCGGGCGTGAAACTGATTGATGTTTTTTTACATGTCACAGTATCCTTGGTGGATACGTTATCCCTGTAATGAATATTAACTAGGTAATATTGAAGATGTTTTGGTCATATAGTCAACAATGTGTTGAAGACTGATGCGATTGAGTATGACATAGGCCTACTAACCAAAACCTTCCTCTGTTGATCACATTCTGATCAGATCGCTGGCTTAGGGAAGTTTGGAAAGATCATTTGAAGATATATTGCATGTAAATGACATGTGATTGCATGTAGGTGATATGTCACTACTTGCCTACAGTTATCGTTTGGGGGAGTATAATTTTTGTCTGTATAAAACTATTATTTGAATGCATTCCCCTGGTAATAATGTCACCATACATATATTTATCTCAAACTATGGGTAGAAAATACTTGGTAGATTAATACTCAATTTAGTGCAAATGATCCTCAGGGGCTCTAGATGTACCTTTTTGAGCTATGTCTACTTTCAGTATGATACTTTGACCCAGTTTGAAGTTGCGCTCTTGTCCGGGCCATAACTTTGAAACTATTGGTTTGATGGACCAAATGTTGTACAATGATTCGCAGGAGCTCTAGATGTGCTGTTTGGGGTTTCTATACTTTGGTCCACTTTCTATACTACTTTGACCTAGTTTAGTATGTTTGACCTTGATGAATTGTTACCAAATTTGGTACAATCCAGTAACTCTAGGTGTACCTTCGTGGTTACTGTCCTTTATTTTACTTTTAATCTTGTACCTACGACTCAGTTAAGTGTCTTTGACGCTTCTTTTCTGTGACATATATATAAAAACACTTGATCATTTTGATGGATTGTTGCCATCCTGTTAATCATGGAGTAAATCGGGATGTAAAAATGTGATTTACTTACAAACTCATTACATGGTCACACAAGATTGCAACTCTCCTATTATGACCACCATCAGTAGTATGGCCAGTTGTATGGCAATCTTCATTGCATATGGTACTGCTTCAATGGCGCACAAAATTCCTATGAAATTGTGCCCCTGCATGACGTTTTTGGGCACTGTATACGCACACCATGATAACAAACAACTTGTCTGGTACAGATTCAAACATCATATGCATACCTCCAGTCTACGAATACACAGCCGATCTAAATGAATCATCGCAGCCAGCCAGTTTTCACAGAGTATGAACGTTAATAATAAGCATATCATCATTCTTTATTTGTCAGCTGCACCACAACACGCCGTTGCAGATAATTCTGAAATGTTTTTTGAGGCTGGAGAGGGTTATGATAAAGGCCATCGATGTGGTATCAACAATCCAAACCCCTCTGACATTACAAGAGAAAAAAAAGTGGCGGTAGCATCATGCCATACGAGTCTTCATATACCAGTCCGGATATACACAACAGATTCAGTTCTAAGCCTGATTGGCAGAAGCAGCTGCTTTTGAAAATCGTTAGCTCCATTCAAGCTATTGGTTTATGTGCAGCGCTATGTTCAACACATGAAACATGTTAAATACCCAATAACTCGTTCAGAAGGCTTCTCAGAACTTTGTTTGTCGTTTGTAGATTGAGTGTGTCCCATTGGATCGTCTAACAGCATAACAGGATAGAAATACAAAATTATTTTTTTATTAAAAAAAAAATTATCATGCAGCCCTGTTACAATTAATTAAGACTCGTCTCTATTAAAGTAGATTTCACACAAGAGCCCTATATACACTGTCATTATAAATACACCACCTTTCCAGCGGCAATTGATTGTCGTCAACATACCAGTGCATGCATTAAAACACCTGTATATTCGTTATAGTTACATGTATCAGTGATAATGTTTGTGATCCAGTATGTGTATGGTGACATTATCACCATGCGGATACACTGACAATAAGTGGTTCACGCAGAAAACATCACACTTACATGCAATATATCATCAAATGATCTGTCCAACACCTGGAAAACAGCTGTAAAAGTTTATGGACCAAGTGGTTCATCAATTATATTTTGGATGTTTTTTGTCGCCAAATGAAAACTTTCATGTTCAGGTGTTAAATATTACTCAACATTGTCGGAGAGTAGTTTAGATGAGCTCAGAGACCATAAAACTAGTTGAAATGACGAATTTGCACAAATCATTAAATTCTGCCCGTACACTGGCAGTCATCTTGGACGCCATTTTGAATAATTAAAAATACAAATTAATTGACCAATAAGTGTGACTTCACTATAACTATATTACTGACACCAATACATCACCATTAATATGGAATTAATTGATTATAAATAATAAAGTTGTCCCAATAAAGATTACAGAGACGTCAGCTGAAAAGCCTCTAGGGAATAAAGGGTTAAATAATTTTTAAAATAGATAAGGTAGTCTATATAGATTTACTAATCACGAAACTATTTAAAATGGTCCATGAAAAACAAATGAGCTAAAATCTATCAATTTACGCAAAAAACATAAATCAATCTCACACCCGAAAAATACCTGGAAAAGTTTAAGGGCTAAGTGATTCACCAATTACATTTTGGTATAGCGCTATGTCGCTAATTGAAAACTCTCCATGTCAAGGTGCTTAATATTGCTTAGCGTTGTCTGGGAGTAGTTTAGATAGACTCACAGACCATAAAAATAGTTGAAATGATGTATTACAAAAGAAAATTGATATAACATCCAATAATTTACACAATTTCTTAAATCTTCTCATACACTGGCAGCCATCTTGGACGCCATCTTGAATAAATAGAAATACAAATTAAGTGACCAACATAAGCGTGCTTTTAATATGCCTTTAATATAGTATTACTGACACTAATATACATCACAACTAATACTTAATTATTTGATTATAAATAAATGTTTTCCCAATAAATATTACAGGGGCGTTCGCTAAAAAGCCTCTTGTGATGAAAGGGTCAAATATGTTTTTAAAATTTCTGGGGGTGGTCTATATAGCTTTATTGACCATGAAACGATTTGAAATGGTGTATTACAAAAGAAAATTGAGCTAAAATCGATCATTTTACGCTATTTATCAATTATGACAATACGCTGGCGGCCATTTTGGACGCCGTCTTGGATATGTCAGTGTGCTTAGAAAGGATTTTCTAGAACGTTTACTATGTTATTCTAGATACCTCTAAGGTTCTTTCATGAAAAAATTAGCTTGCTATGAGCTCTCTAAGTGTCTTCCTTTTCGAAATATTGCTGAATATAGGTCCCAAGTGGCGGCCATTTTGAAAACCAAGATGGCGGCCAAAAACTGGACGTACCAACTTGCTTCCATCAAAATTCCTGTACAGGAAGATCTCAACTATCTGTGTGCCAAAATTCACAATTTTATCCAGAAGTGCACACTTCATCTCATATATTGACTTAAGAGCCCCCACTACGAGTCTTTTACAACAGGCTGACAACTACCCATATAGTTTAACCCTCTAAGTCCTCACGATGCATCAAACCATCATTTCCTATCCCTGTAAACAGACTTAATTGTTCAACAACTAAGGGTTTTATAATGAAAATTTCCATGAAATTGGTTTACCAATTCATGGCAATTTTGTTTAATTTTTAAACCACATCAAGTCATCTTCATCCACTACAAGTCGAGAATTGCGACAGCAACTCGCAGCTTGCAGTGGATGAAAATGACAATGGTAAATTCAGGCTTGAAAGGGTTAAAGGAAAATCATTTATGGGCATCTTAGTCTGGGTACAAGATAAATGATTGACAATATTTAAAAAATAAATGTAAGCTTTTATGTTACACTTCTCTACAGTTCAAATTTTTCTTCTGGGTATGTAATAAATGAAAGACTTTCACTGGTATCTAAAAATGCTCGATGGTATTTAAGAGGTTTTTGTACTTATTAGTTAGGCGTATATGTACATGTACAGTGTATTTTAAAATAAGAAATTTTGAATGAGATTTTTGCATGGTTTATATAGTTTGATTAAATTAGTGATGAATCTTTTTTCCCCTTGATTATTAAATAATTAATTTATTAATAATTATAATTCTCATAAAGTTAAGTAAAAGGTTCATTTCTATACAAAATGCCATTTTGGAAAATGACCGCGTGGCCTTCCATAGGAGGTTTGCTGCTCATAAGACTGTATTTGAGATTATGTTTGCAATTGTCAGTAAATGGGTTAAAATCACTTATATTTGTTTAATTTGAGCTCAAATGTTTGCAAATCTTGATGTTTAGACACACATTTCATTACCAATGACAGTAATATGTTTGACTAAGAAAAACAGATTAAAAATGACAATAGTCGTGATCAGCAGGATATAGGTTAATAGAGATGATTTAATTTATTTGATTTTGTAGTTAATATGGAGATGAATTTCAATCGTCCGGGCCCACCTAACTGTCTGAGTACTGAAGCCCCACTGGCACCCCTCAGGCGCAAACCATTTCAACTGCCATGTTCACCTCAATCTCCACAGCCACAGCGTATGCCAGACAGGTGAGTGTAACAGACATTATAATAACCACAGCGTATGCCGGACAGGTGAGTGTAATGACATTATAATAACCACAGCGTATGCCGGACAGGTGAGTGTAATGACATTATAATAACCACAGCGTATGCCGGACAGGTGAGTGTAATGACATTATAATAATCACAGCGTATGCCGGACAGGTGAGTGTAATGACATTATAATAATCACAGCGTATGCCGGACAGGTGAGTGTAATGACATTATAATAACCACAGCGTATGCCGGACAGGTGAGTGTAATGACATTATAATAACCACAGCGTATGCCGGACAGGTGAGTCTAGCGAACATTATAATTAATAACCAACATGCTTTGTACTTGAAATTAAGCCATCCGGAAAAAAATAGGTTTGTTTTCGATTTCAGGCCCATGGGTAAAAATAGTGGTAAAAGATACCGCATGGCCTATTGTGTAGTAAAAAAAAACATTTTCGCCCGCACATGTCTAAATCAGCGCATGAACATAGTTTTTATTGCTGTCGAAATACAAAGTTTTTCTTGCAATAAAATTTTCGATCACCTGTCTGTCTCTAGAATCCTAGGCCTAGCCTGGTCCACGTTGAGACAATGGCCGCCCATGCCGGCGAAAATGTAGATTGTGTTCTCTGTTTCTCATTTTTTTTGTGTCTTGTACGAAATAGAATTATTTGTGCAAAAAAAACTTTTACTGCAATCTCTCATGGATTTTTTTGCAGTCTGAAATAAAACTTCCCTCGTGGAATTTTTTGACATTCTAAAAGAAAACTTTTTCCTCGCTACCACATGGAATTTTTCACACCATGAAATCGGAAACAAGGATATTTTTTTAGGATGGCCTCAGCTAACTTTTTAAATCTAATGATGTCATTATTTCACATTGAGCCTAACAAATTTTAACATATTTGGACGTCGCTACTAGCTACTTGGTAAATATTTCTTGCGTAATATACATTAAAGCTGCATAAATGTTTTGCTTATTTTAATCAAAAGATCAATCCATGGAGAATGGTGTTTTTTTATTTTACTGCTCCGGTTACTGAGTTATTAAGGATTTAAGTTTGTTGTTTTTTGATATTGTTGCCCCACCAAAACAAAGACCTGATCACAGCGGAGTAAGACACATAGTCTGTATAACCATGGCATTATAAGTACCAAGTGGCAGATAACGGTCATCATTAAAAAAGAGTGGATGACTTTTAAGTGATCATAGATATATTTCACAGTACAAAGTGTATTGTCTCATGTCAGTTAGACATATCTAGAAGTTATTACTTTGTGTGATATGAGTGATATCTGCATATAATGTCATGTTTAATTTTGGTACCGGTATAGAGAATGTCACTCAATTGAAAAAGAGGACCTTGTTTTAGTATGGTGCTTTTAAGTGTGGGCCAGCATCTGAGCCTTTGGCCCGCCAATAGGACGCTCTCCCCCGACCGTGAGAAATTGCAGTCCGAATTACACCAAAGTCAGTGATGTAAATCATCTTTTTTTGCGCAGTCTTTTTTTTGATACCTCACGGGCATTTCAAAATATAGTGGCAATGCTATGAGTGACAAGAGAAACACGATCTATAGTGACTATGCTATTCGAAAATATCAGACTATTTTATTTCATCGTTAGTCATCACATACAGTTATATAAATAGCGAAATGCGGTGAAATAAAATAATTGTAAAAAAAGCAGCCTTTAAGGTACCAGTAGCTGAGTTCCTAGCAAACAAGAGGCATTCATCCATTGATGGGTCAATGTTGTACCAGCGTCTTAAAAGCTGGACCAAAATTGAGCCATCAATGGGTCAGTGACTCGTGCTTGCTGAGTTATCATACGGGCTGACCTAGTCTTAGGACACCAACCTGTGGTTTGTGTGAGTGAGCTTGGCATCGCAGCAAACACGAGGCATTGGTCCGATGTCAAACTAATTTGGGGCCATCGTCTACGGCTCTGGCCCAGCGTTAGTCCAATGCGGCTCACTTCTCGCGTTTGTTATTAAGGGATTTGATGTTGGTCTAATGTAACATTATATTGGCCCACAATTAACCACTATTAGTATTACGTACATATTGTACACAGACGGACCGATTTACCACACCATATAACTTGATGGTGTATCGCGTCGTGATCTAATCCAGCTACATTTACATCGATTTTGTCCATTTATAAAGCCTTTAAAAATATATGAATGATTGTGTTGAACATTTTAGGTTATTTCGGTCGAAATGAACAAAACAGTTATGCAGCTTTAATTTGGCCAAATCACCAGAATGGCTAATAACAGAATTTGCCATTTCTAAATATTTTGGCCTGTACATAGATAATTAATATTTTTTATAATTTTTGTATAGAGTAGAGCCTGCTATAAGCAGCCGACCTTGTGACACAAGAAAAATGGCCTTTTAAAGCAGGTGGCCACACATAAGAGGTTCATTTGTATACAAAATGTCATTTTGGGAAATGACCAAGTAGTCCGTAGGAGGTTGCCTGCTGATAAGAGCGGCTGCTCATAGCAGGTTCCACTGTATTTGAGATTCCCAGTAAGCACACAATTTTTAGCCAAATTGCAGGGCTCGACACTAAACGTTAACCGATTGCCTGGGCCAACTGATATCAGGTGAGGGCAAGTAAAAAATTACAAACAGTGGCCCCCTTGACAAGTGTTTTTACCATTTCAAATTTCACCGGTCGTCAGTCACTTCCAGTGACATTGTTACTCATTATGCATGTGGTGGGGAAGTGGGGAAAGTGATTAATTGGGGGAGGGGGAGGGGGAGCGAAGTCTCCAAAACAAGAAGATGAAATCAGTTGTTACCGTCTAGCCCTGTATTGTTATAATATTGAGCCAATGTTATATCAACTTCTCATATTTTAAAGGTTTTGCAGGATTTTTCTTGAAAAATATAGTATTTTGGAAGTGTTGTAAAATCACTGTTTTTTGTTGACTACAGCACAGAAATAGAAATGAAATATCAGGAGATTATGAAACAGAATGGAATACTCAACATCGGTCACATGGTTAGTTTCAAAATATAACTTGGATTAAATAGTGGTGAATTATGCTAACTTTTGAACGAATTTTTTCTACTTTTATGAAACGTCAAACTTTCTAATAGATTGAGTGAGTGTAATTTACTACTACATATCTCACTTAGGATCATGAATAACATATATTTTCAACATAATTATTTTTAACACATTGTTTTCAATAGTTGATGTTAAATCATGTAAAGTACACAAATGCAATAACAAAGATTTGCTTGAAAATTTGCAGTGAATTACAATAAGCTTGTCGGGCTCTAATTATTTAGAGCATAAATATATGGCGTAAATTTGAAGCATTATAAAAAAATAGGCCCTAATTGTGCTAAAATATTGTTGATTGTTTTGCTCTAAAATCTCATGGAGCCTTTCTGTATTTTAATATTTAAATTCAAATGTTTATCATTATGTACAATAATTCACATTCATAAACTTCTACACAAAATAGATAATTGTATGAAAAATGCTTAACTTGCAATGACAAGTTTTTAAGGTCCTTGTATAATTCCACTGTGTTGATAGTCATATCGAACAGATTCATATATATATAAATTGTTTTATTGCTAACTAGAAAGTACCATCAGAAATCACAGACTTGGAGCCTATGGGCGATCTAGGTCAAGGAACGTGTGGCCATGTAGTTAAAATGAGGCATAGACCCACTGGCCAATGTATGGCTGTCAAGGTATGGTAAATTTTTAACTCATGTTATCATCTTCACATATATTGTAGTGATTTTGCATTTCAAAAGAATTGCAGTAATGTACATTCAAATAAATTCATAGTATTTTTTATCAATAGGCAATTTTTATATTTGAATTCTGAACCTATGAATCTTCTCATTTTGTCTAGCTTGGCTTCATTTTATGTTTTCAGCAAATGCGACGTTCTGGGAATCGAGAGGAGAACAAGCGTATTATTATGGATATGGATGTGGTACTCAAATCTCACAGCTGTCCCTTCATTGTATTATGTATAGGCACCTTTATAACTCCGGTGAGTCATTTTGCTCATACCACATTATATATAAATTATATCTGTAGAAAGTTTCAAGGTTTAAACAACGTATTTTTTTAATTAGTTTTCTTATTAACATTTTTTGTAAAAGATACTTCGCTGATCAAATACTTCAAATTATGAGATTTTAAATAAATAGAAAGATTTTTTCATCATTTGAAGCTGTAAAATTAAGTTTGCTATTCCAGCTGAGCTCCTCGAGTTTTGACGTCAACTATAATTGTGTTTTTGTATTTTGATTAGCAATAGCATTTAAAAGTGAACTGTAACTTAAATCTGTCACATTGCGAAAAATTGTTGTATGTAATTTTTTACAATTTCATTTATTTTCAGTCATTTGAATTTGTGGATCGCAGTAGACACAAATTCAAATGACTGAAATTGATTAGTTCTGAGCTCTTTGGCTTGAATAAATGAAAAATAGAAACAAATAATTCAGCTGTTAATTTCTTAACAATTCGCCAACACTATGAATAAATGAAAAATAGAAACAAATAATTCAGCTGTTAATTTCTTAACAATTCGCCAACACTATGAATAAATGAAAAATAGAAACAAATAATTCAGCTGTTCATTTCTTAACAATTTGCCGACACTATGAATAAATGGAAAATAGAAACAAATAATTCAGCTGGAAATTTCTTAACAATTTGCCAACACTTTGTTGGCACAAATTGTTAAGAAATTAACAGCTGAATTATTTGTTTCTATTTTTCATTTATTCAAGCCAAAGAGCTCAGAACTATTAAATTTCAGTCATTTGAATTTGTGTCTACTGCGATCCACAAATTCAACACCTCACCATTTCTAATGGTTAAACAATGACATTGATATGGCTGTAAAACCTATATTATTTTTATTATACCTTCTTTCCAGGCTTACAAAAATATTCAATTACAACACCCATTTTTTTATAGTTGATAATATAGAGAACTAAAAGATACTTTATATTTCAAGACAGATGTTTTTTCTTTGAACGTATATATTATGTTTTTCAATTGAAAAATATAGTATACAGTAAAGTAAAATAATGTACTGTGTTTCATCAATTCTAAGCATCATATACAGCCCTCTATAACCAAGGCAACAAGATAAGCTGTATGCTAATTGGAAAGCAACTATACAGTAAATTCACTAATTGATTGTTACATGTTTAAAATGTGTTTACTAGCCTGATGGTTTAGTACCTTTTTAATTGTATTTTTTTCATATTTTCATAGAGCGATGTGTGGATTTGCATGGAATTAATGTCAACTTGTTTAGAAAAATTACTCAAGAGAGTCAGACAGCCAATTCCCGAGCGTATACTTGGGAAAGTCGCTGTGGCGGTGAGTATGTCTTGTAGTTTTTACTCTCACTCAGATTTTTGCAACATAAATTATAAAAAGTAATAAAAAAGTAATTCTACATTTACAGCTATTTTACCTACTTTTTTCATGTATCTGTTTTTTTCATTTAATGCAATTAAGCCAAGCAAAGCTTGTGTATTTTTACTTTTAATAATTTATATTTTTTATAATCTTTATGTTATACAGTAGAACCTGCTATGAGCAGCCACCCTTGTGACACTGTAAAAATGGCCTTTCAAGGCAGGTAGCTGCTCATAGAAGGTTCAATTGTATAGGAAATGTCATTTTGGGGAATAGCCAAGTGGCCTCCCATGGGAGGTTGACTGCTCATACGAGTGGCTGCTCATAGCAGGTTCTACTGTACATGTATTTAAATTTTTCTCTCCAGAGTTTGACTTTTTGGTTTTCAGAAATTATCAGAGCTGATTTATTTGATTCTGTTTTTTGCAGACAGTAAAGGCGTTACATTATCTAAAAGAGGAGCACGGAGTGATACATAGAGGTAAAAATTACAAATATGCCTTCACTTCTCAGCCCATGTGCTCTGAAATTGTTTGCTTCTATTTATCATTTATTTTAAACTAACACAAATTCCAGTTTTAAATGACAAAAAAATGTGTATTTATGAAAATAGACATATCACACATTAAATTTTCCGATAAACCAAGCATCTATCACAAACAACAAACAATTTTAGCATTTTCAGTGGCTTTTCATTTGGTTTGAATTAAACTTGAATACGTATTTGTTATATGGACTTAGCAACACAAGAGTTAACACTAACCTGCAAACCATTAACCCCTTGCGTACCAGGAACTTCCATTGTATTTTCAATTGTATATATTATCAGGTTCAGGTCTTTAGTTGAATAAAAATGGTAAGAAATAGCTGTGCTATAAAATAAAAACCAGCCAACCATCTTGGAGGTTCGGCTACCTTTATAGATATATAATATTTAAAAAAAATTGGTCATTCACAAATTGTGATTTGATTTATTACGCATCTATAAAATCAAGTAGTTTTTATTCAACTTGAAAAAAGAATGGCAGCAGATCTGAAGGTTAATGAAAATGAGAGTGTTAGGAGTGACAATCTATGTTCTTAACCCTTTAAACGCATCATTTTACACCCCTAAAAACAGACTCAGTTCTATCACAACTGACGGTTTTAGAAGGAAAATTTCCATGAAACTTGTTTACCAATACATGGTAATTTTCTTTACTTTTTAAACTACATCAAATCATCTTCATCCATTATAAGTCGAAAATTGCGGCAGCAATTCGCGGCTTGTATTGGTTCGAGATGACAATGGTAAATTCAGGATTGAAAGGGTTAATGGGGTATATGTATTTCTGGTTTCAGACATTAAACCATCAAATATATTATTAAACAGTAGAGGTCAGATAAAGCTATGTGACTTTGGCATCAGTGGACGTCTAGTAGATTCAAAAGCGAAGACACGCAGTGCTGGATGTGCAGCGTATATGGCGGTGAGCATTTAAATAATTCCTTTTTTTACGAACAAATGTTGTCATTATGATTTTTGCTTAACCTGTACAGCACTGCTATTGATTTTAGATGTCAGAATCTGATGTCTAAAGTACCGTTGATCCATAACATAGCTATCCAAATGAAGTGGAAAGAGCTAATTTAGACATTTATGGTGATTTCAAGTTGAAAAAAACACATGGCTTATGCAAGAATATTTCAGTGCTTTAAGGTTTGATATTTTACAAAAGTTTATGTTGATGCCTGGTTTGGCTGAGCTCAGAAGATATCAAAAAAGCTATTGATCGTGCAGATGCATATTTTTCATTCAATGGATTCAAAACCCTTTAAGCTCTCACGATGCATTAATGCATCACTTTACATCCCTGAAAACATACTTAATTTTTCCTACAACTAATGGTTTTAGAACGAAAATTCCCATGAAACTGGTTTACCAATATGTGGTAATTTTCTTTAATTTTTAAACTACATCAAGTCATCTTCATCCACTACAAGTCGAGAATTGCGACAGCAATTCGCGGCTTGTAGTGGATGAAAATGACAATAGTAAATTCAGGCTTGAAAGGGTTAAGTGAATAGAATATAAAATCCGAATTATTTGTTAATGTAATAATATTAGTGCTACATGTACCACGACCCACAACTTCAAGTTGGTGAAAATCACTCGTATTTGTTTTATGCTTGAATTACAAATATGTATATTTCTCAAACCATATTAACTCTTAGCCCTTACAGTGCAGGGATGGAGGTGAAAAAACCCTTTGATCTCCATGGTTTTTAAAAAATAATTCAACGCTTTAAGGGTTAACCCTTAAAGCGCTGAAATAATTTGCAAAAAAACATCGCAACCAAAGGGTTTATTTCACTTTGAAATCATCATAAATGTCTTAGTCAGCTCTTTCCGATTCATTTGAATACCTATGTTATGGGTCTACGGCCATTATAAATATTTTAATTCTTACGGTGCGGGGATCGACTTTAGTGGTCAGAATCTGCCGTCTAGAGACGTCAGATTCTGACGACTAAAGTCGCTCCCCGCACCGTAAGGGTAAATGTGTATGGCCAATTTTAGCCTTTTTATTTGAACCAGAAAATCTGAAGTAGAAATGGGCATCGATTTCGCAAGACTGTGATTGTAATTGTACAGATGCAAGTAACTTTAAATGGTGGGTTTCGTCAGTGAGATACATCTTCTAGTGGGTGGAAATTCAATTATATAATCAAAGGTTAAATATCCTTCCACTACTATATGTATTGTTAATTTTGAGGTGCCACAATTCTGCCACACGGCTAGTTGTAATACACTAATTTAAAATACAACAATAAAACATTTTTTATTTGTATGTATTATACTATTTGCTCTAGTTCTTCTATTTTTCAAAATCATTTATTTGAGGCAGGAATCTGGACCTGTATTTTCGCACAAGTTTTGATATATTGTATGCTGCCGATTTGTCGAGATGGCTATCTCGACCAATCCGAAGCCTACGATATATCGTAGCTTGTACGAGAATACAAGACCTGTGTTGCACCTTATTGTAATGGGTGTTTCTATATTAGGGCCAATGATTTTCTGTTTCAAAAAAAATTTCCCATACTGGTGAATTCCGTTTCATTCCGTTTCAGCGCGATTTTTACAGATTATTGATTACAATTAGTCTACTGACTACAGTGAGTAAGTGTGCTACAAGTAACTCAGATATGTAATTGAATAATAACAGTCACACAATTGTTGAGTGCTACTCATCAACAGAACGAAACACAGAAAAAACACATTATTTTTTCATGTGTTCTGCATAAATTAGTATCTTACCAATGCCAAACAATAATAAAAAATTGACTAGTATAATAATCGTGAATGGGAAAAGTACTGACCCATCCAGCCCCTCATCAACACACACGCGGCGGTCAAGGCGGTATTGATTGTACTGTCATTTCCCGGTCACCTTAGCCAACGCTGGCCCAACATTTAGTCATACGACGCACGCATGCTTTGATTTTAGCAAGCTTCGGCTCATTTACTGTGTGCGCATGCATCATTGTACCGGAATCGATCTCTCGCGTACTTTAGTCCCAGTAGGTACGAGCGGGAATAAATGTTCAAAATCAAAATGGCTAAAAATAGTCAAGCTGAATTGCGTCATATCAATGGAATTCCGAAACGGAAAAATGTCGCGATCACATGTAGATATGGCATATGCTGCGATCAGAACTGTCAAAGTCGCACATTTGCCCTGACAGCAGGATAAGGGTTAACGTTATTAAAAAAAAGAGTGAAATAAGAGGATTTGGATGTTTCAGTCGGAAATATTCCGCGAATTCCGTCCTTTTACCACGATTTTACCAATCATCACCATCAGCTTGGAACTACAATTCACAGAACATCAAAGGATTTATATTATGATAGGCACCTGGGGGATTTTTTATTTCATATTTGCATTAATTAATTAATTAATCAATCAAATATATTTAATTATACAAATGAACATATCACAAATTGAGTTTTATGATGAACTCAACATCTATCATAAACAATTTTATCATATTTCGTGTCATTTTTTTTTGTTTGTATATCCACGTGTTAGGTTCTAGCAACACAAGGGTTAATAAATGTATGAATTCTGATCTTTTTTTCAGCCCGAGCGAATAGATCCACCTGACCCGACTAAACCTGATTATGACATTCGTGCTGATGTCTGGAGCCTCGGCCTCTCGCTGGTAAAGTCACTGAGTCAATCAAAATGTCCAAGAAAATATTATGTAGTATTTTTTATGTGATATATATGGTAGGCCTTGTTATGAATACTAAAAACATGTTTTATACTAACGGTATGCCTAATATTCACGCCTTTACTCATCGTCATTTAATTTTACTATCATTTTGTGACCCTGACCAGAATTTTAAGTTCAGTTGATCTGTTCATATTTGCTTAAAGAAAATTGTTCTCTGGCCTATTGAATGCATTTATTATTTTGGAGGTGAAATATGAATGTATGTTTGTTAAAGATCTGTGTCCAAATTCTTTTTACATAGTGTACAGTAGCATGCATTCTTTCAGTAGGAGTAGCATTAAAGTCTCAATGTGATGTCACTTTATTTCTTTTTTAGTTTATGTCTTATTTAGTTTACTATATGCTTGTCATTGTATATATTACAGGTAGAGTTGGCCACTGGTGAATTCCCATACAAGAACTGTAAAACAGATTTTGAGGTCTTGACACGGGTGCTAGAAGCGGACCCACCGGTGCTGCCCCCTAGATGTGGGTTCTCCATGAACTTTTGCTCGTTCGTTAGTCAATGGTAAGTGAACTAATACATTTCTGGGAACAGATTCACCCATCCAGGGATATCGCTAGCGTCAGCGCTCTTGTTAACCCATATCCTGCTAGGTGAAATTATTTAAATTTTCAAGCACTTGAGGTTGTGTCTTGCTACCGCAATCCACAACCTCAAGTGCTTGAAAATCACTCATATTTGTTTAATCTAAGACCAAAAACATTTACAAATCTTGATGTCATTTCACTCCTGATAACAGTGATTTAATTGGCTGATAAAACAGATTAAAATCGACTCTTGTCGTGATTAGCATGCAAAGGGTTAGCACAAATTCCAGCTTTAAATGGGAAATTTATATTTCTATTGATGAAAAATAAACTTCTTTTAAATTGAATTATTAGATTTTCTGAGCATCTTCCACAAAGTATCTCATCAATTTCTGTTATATTTTATTTGGCTGATGTTTTTGTGATAACTACAATTGTTATTTTGCTGACATATTATGCCTCTTCTTTTCAGCTGCACAAAAGATTACAGACGTCGACCCAAATATAAACGCCTGCTGGTAAGTGTCTATTCATCCTGCTTACCTTACCTGATAACTCGTAGTGCTTTAGATTCAAGTTTATAGTCGTTCACAACTTGTTTACTTGTCCATCACACATGAACATTCTAAAGCGAAATGGGCATTAACCATTTCAAGCCTGACTTACATTGTCATCTTTATCCACTACAAGCCGCAAATTGCTGTTGCAATTCTCGACTTGTAGTGGATGAAGATGATTTGATGTGGTTTAAAAATTAAAGAAAACTGCCATATATTGGTAAACCAATTTCATTGGTTGTAGAAAAATTAGGTCTGTTTACAGGGATGTAAAATGATGCTTTATTCCATTGTGAGGGCTTGAAGGGTTAATTATTCTGTTTGGCATCTGTTTTTGTTTAAATTGAACATTATGTAAGTTATTTTCACCCACTTGAAGTTGTGAGTCGTGGGAACACTGATAAATGGCTATCAAATGAAGCACATGTGTTGTCTGAGCGTAGTTGATGACGCTAGGGGCCTTCACACAGTGCTCAGTGTATATGACTCTCAGACGATTTGTGTGTGCTTAACCCTTATACAGCCAGTACCGCTTATTTTTTAGCTCCCGCTGTCACCGTAGGTGAGACGGAGGGAGCTATGGATTCCGCCTCCGTTTTTTTTTGCCTCTTCTTTTGCCTAAAACTTTGTGAGAAAATAAGCCAGGATAACAATTTTTGGTATGTGGGTTACATCCAGAAGGATAATGGACAGGTTAAAATATTTGTAATCTGAATTCAATACGCAAGATCGCAAAGGAAAAAATGATGATGTTACGGCGGTGGGCCATCCGTAAACAATTTGTTTCCGGAGCATATCTCTGAAAGTACTTGTCCGATTGTCCTCAAATTTCACACACAACACCCCTAGGGGGTCTAGTTGTGCCTTTTGGGGTACTTGAACTTTGACCTACTTTTGGTTCAGAACTATGACCTATTTAGACGTTTTGACGGGCACTTCGTTTCCGGAGCAGATCTCGAAAAGTACTGGGCCGATAACAGTCATATTGCACATACATGTTCTCTAGCTTCCCTAGTTGTGACTTTTCAGGTTTTTGGACCTTGACCTTGAAGTTGACCCAGCACTTTGACCTAATTTATAACATCGGTAAATCCGACTTAAAGATTTTGCGGAATATCATGAAAACCGCTCAAGATAGCTACACCATTACCATAAAACAAATTGTGAGGTTTCAGGGGAAGGATACATCTTGAAAAATTTCAAGTCGATAAAATTAAAAATGGCCGCCTATCGGCCATTATTCACCTCGACAGGCCTGATATTGCGGAATATCATATAAACCGCTCAAGATAGCTACACCATTAATATCAAATAAATTGTAAGGTTTCAGGAGAGGATGCATCTTGAAAAATTTCAAGTTGATAAAATTCAAAATGGCCGCCTATTGGCCATTATTCACCTCGACAGGCCTGATATTGTGGAATATCATGAAAACCGCTCAAGATATCTACACCATTACTATAAAACAAATTGTAAGGTTTCAGGAGAGGATGCCATTTGAAAAAATTCAACTTGTCCAAGTTCAAAATGGCCGCCAATCGGCCATTATTCACTTTCACATGGCCGTTATTTGGTAAACCGTGCTAGATGGCTAGACCATTACTATAAAACAAAATATGTGATTTCAGGAGAGGATGCATCTTGAAAAAATTTGACTCGATAAAATTCAAAATGGCCATTATTCACTTTCACATGGCCGATATTTGGGCAACCTTGCTAGATGGCTAGACCATTACTATAAAACAAAATGTGAGATTTTAGATGAGGATGCATCTTGAAAAAATTTGACTTGATTAAACTCAAAATGGCCGCCTTTTCGGCCATTATTCATTTTCACTTGGCTGATATTTGGTAAACCGTGCTAGATGGCTAGACCATTACCTGATTACTATAAAACAAAGTGTGAGTTTTCGGGGGAGGATGCACCCTGAAATTTTTTAACTTACGAATTCAAAATGGCAGATAATCAGCATTATTTACCTCGATGGGCCTGATATCAGGTAAACAGTGCTAGATAGCTAGACCATAACTATAAAACAAAATGTGAGATTACAGGAGAGGATGCATCTTGAAAAAAATTGACTCGATCAAATTCAAAATGGCCGCCTGTCGGCCATTATTCACTTTCACATAGCCGTTATTTGGTAACCGTACTAGATGGCTAGACCATTACTATAAAACAAAATGTGAGATTTCAGAAGGGGATACATCTTGAAAAATTTCGACTTGATCAAATTCAAAATGGACTCCTATCGGCCATTATTCACTTTCACATGGGCGATATTTGTTAAACCGTGCTAGATGGCTAGACCATTACTATAGAATGAAATGTGAGATTTCAGCTGAGGATGCATCTTGAAAAATTCTGACTCGATCAAATCCAAAATGGCCCCCTATCGGCCATTATTTACTTTCACATGCCTAATATTTTGCAAACTGTGTTAGATGCTAGTCCATTACTATAAAACAAAATTTGAGGTTTCGGGGGAGGATGCACCCTAATTTTTTAACTAGTTTATATCGAATTCAAAATGACCGTAAATCAGCTATTAGTTACCTCGATTGGCCTGATATCGGGTAAACCGTGCCAGATAGGTAGACCATTACTGGGATACTGATTAGGATCATTAATTTCGATGGAGGTTTGCAATCTCTGACAGACTGTCTAGTTCTTATCTTACTCTTAGACTGAGCTTCTTAGACCTAGTTGTTTTGCGTCTTGATTTTTTACCTAGCCTAGGACTACATTAAAAACCCTACACGAAATTGCTTAAATCAAATTCTAATTCGGAGCGGGAGCTCCTGGACTTATGTAGTCTTGTTTTTTTTTACATTTTTTATTAGCATATTGCATATCTGATATCAGCTTTTCAACTTATTGAAAATAAAACATGACATCAATCAGCAGGATTTTAAAATAGTTGACTCCATTTTGTCAAATCTGATTAATTTTCATTCACTTGAAGTTATGGATCGCGTCAGCGAGACGAAACTTCAACTTCAAATTTAATAATTTACCGGTTAAAAGGTTAACACAAAAAGACTGACTATGTTTATCTGCGGATCATTAAAGGTCATTAAAAGTCCTTAAATTGAAAAATTGGACTTAAACTCATTAAAAGTCATCAAATTTGACTGCTAGTCATTATAAGTCATTAAAAATGAGAAAATCAGCTATCATATGGACTCTACGTACGATCATCAGCCAGCCTGTCCTAACAAACACTACTAGTTTTTTGCTAGTGTTGAATTTAGTGTCACCTATCAATTTTGTCGGAAGGTGCATGCAGTTTGCTTCCAGGTCTAGCTCTTCTTTTTGCTTAAAATTTTAACAAAAAGCTATGCATAAGTATTAATTTGTATATTTTCGTCAGTAAAAATTAATTTACTGGCAAGTGAAAAAGTCTTTAAAAGTCATTATTTTTAAAAAGAGTAGGTTCGCAGGAACCTTGATTGTGCATTGTTTTATTTTCTGTTACAGGAACATGCGTTTATCACTCATTTCTCTCGCCTGAATGTTGACGTAGCCGCCTGGTACGCCGAGGTGGCTAACGTAGACCAGCTGACGCCCATCACGCCGACACCAACACCTAGTCCAGTCAGTCCACTTACTATGGTCTAGACTCAGGTCACATGACCCACAAACCCACCAATCAGGTCAACACGTACACATAGTACTCTTTTCGTCAGGATTGATACTCATAGTTTCTGCAAAACTCGCCTCAATAACTTGGAGCGATGTCAATGATGTTGTCATTTTTCATTCATTTGAAGCTGGCAAGTGCAATGAATGCATCCAGTCTGTTAGCATTGTGATCTCTGAAGCAGCGCGTGTTTTCGGCAGAGATTTAAGATTTCATCAACTCATTAATTTTTCGAGATCTGTGTGACATTGCAATATTACATTCATTTAACCTCACAATTATGTCACACCCAATTTTTGCTTTTGAAACCTGAAACGTCATAGACCCGTTTAAGGTCAGTGACAATTCTGCAACTCTACAAAGTTCT
Source organism: Flabesymbios commensalis (assembly GCA_964017125.1). Lineage (NCBI taxonomy): Eukaryota > Metazoa > Annelida > Polychaeta > Terebellida > Flabelligeridae > Flabesymbios > Flabesymbios commensalis. Next base: position 2,609,152 of record OZ024905.1, read on the forward strand.
GTGATGTGTGCGCGGTAGAGGTGAAATAATAATCTCATCTTTATGTTGGCTGATCTGCTTTGAAAGAATTCATTAATCTTGATGAAGTTTCCTCTAAGAAAAAATTCACTAAGGTAGAACCTGCTATGATCAGTCACTCCTTCGAGACGCACTTGACCATTTTCAAAAATAGAATTTCGTATCGGCCTGTCTTGAAAGGCCACCTTTCCCGTGTCTCAAAGATGAATTCTCAGTGGTGGTTCTATTTTTTTCTTTTTTTTTGCTGTACTCTATTGTTGTTTTGTTTCTAAAATCAGTGATCTCTAAAACTGTTTGTTATATGATTAACTACACAAGGTCACTTGATTATTAAAGGGTGCAAAAATAAAGGTTGTATTTGGCACCCTTTGATTCTCAAGGGCCGCTGAAAAGTGATATTAGTATATGACTAAATCATGTGCATCTCAAGTAATTGTGTGAAACAAATGGGACTAACCAACCATCACTACCGCGACTCACAACTTCAAGTGCTTGTGAGCACAATAACCGCTTGTTGGATTGCATTCACATTTAGTAGAAATGTTTTCTAGGTATTTCTGATGATTAAATCCATTAAAAAGAATGGCCACTGCAGCCATTTGAAAAAATAAATTGGGGGGGGGGGTTCATTTTTTTCTCATTATTTTTTATATATGCGTGAGTCGTCAAGGTTGCCCTGGAAATATCTACACTCCTTCAGCAGTGTCACCTGTCCATGTATAGACTTCATGTCTGGCTTGGATAATAATGCAGTGGTCAAAAACCAGGTTAGTGGGAATTCCCCTTCTACCAAACCCTTGCTGGTCGCTGAGTGGACCTGGCAACCTGCCAACACCTCGAGTTGGCAAGCTGCCATTATCCACAGGAGACTTCACCTTTCCAGTCCTTAAGCTGAGTGAGAGGGCTGGTCTCGAGTCTAGGGAATAGGCCTATCGAACAGGGATGCTTTTAATGTTTTCGTGCCGAGAACAGTTGCATCTAGTTTCTAATGGCTTCGAATACAGGAAAAGTTCCTTTATTCTCTTTCACAATATTAAAAAGTGAATGAATAAGCGATGTCACTGATTTTTACAGATGCATAACTTATATATGCATTACGGCATACTTTGAATGAACGTAATGCAGGAGAAATTGATTGATACTTTAAAATAAAATTGGTTTTAGCTTTTTTATGTTTATTGATTGAACCTGCATATTTTACTTAATTACCCTTTTTTGTTATTGAAGGTGCTCACATACACGTACTTAGTGAAGATATATAAAATTATTTGGTTGGATTTTAATAGAAATTAACAAAAGAAAGAAACTTATCATAATCACTGGATGTCATTTTAATTTATGTAAATTCATGTCCTATTGGCACAAATGTTTCACCTTAGGATTAAGATGTCAAACATTTATTTGTTTGTAAATTTGACCTTTTAACCCCAAGGTGATGAAATGATCTGAATATTGTTTGTTATTGATGCTGTTGTTTACTATGACTATATATGGTGACTCATTCTAGGGAAAATGTGATTTAAGACTTAAATATTGACTGCAACATCAGACTTATCGTCCCCTCGGAGCTAAAGGATCCTATCTGACACTCGTTAGAGTGGCAGATAGGATCCTTTAGCTCCGAGGCGATGATATCTTGGAATCTAAAAGAGGAGGCACTCCAAACCATGTTATGACAGACTCGCTTTTATGTTAGTTTTCACTTGAGAACATTTTAATTTATTTCTGTTTGAAGGCTGGCCTTCAATTTTATATCTGTCATAACATGATTTCGGGTGACTTTTCTATTATTTTTTTTTCACAATTTGACCATGAGTTATTTGAATTCAATTATAATTCGCAGCTGCATGTATTTATGCAAATTTAATACTGATTTCCCCTCCAAAATGTCTGTTTTGAAGACAAATATTTAGGCAGAGTAATTCAGAGAATTCAGAGTAAATATGTATAACTCTGATGAATGAACAGGTCACAATGGCTAAGAAAGCAACTGATGAACTGCTGCAACAACTCCACTCTGACGTTTATCTTGATTGTACATGTGGATTTTATAAGCGCAACATTTATTGTACTGCAAATGCATAATAGTATAGTTATGCAATAATTATTTGTACATATTTAATGTCTGTAAAGTATCATGTAAAAATAAAAGAAAAGAGACGATGGTGATCTTTGTGTTGTTAGCATTGTTTGTACATCATCGTGCGTTGTAACCGTTGTGGCGCAACCCAGCCAACACGACACATTACCAGTATTCGACTGGGCTGTTTTGGTGCAGCACCGCTGAGAAGTGCAGCACTTTTTTATCGTGGTGAGTTCAGCTATAATCTAAAGGCATTACATTCTACACTGCATCTTTATCAAATCGTTTTTGGTTGGTACAACACTTTTTATCCACTGCGTAGGTGCGAGTGGTGTAATTGTTTTGCACCCAAAACGCCCAGTCGAATAGGCCTATTACCGGTCCAATGCTGGCTTGATGTTGGCCAGCGTCGTAGAAGGTGGGCCAACTGCAAGCTCCGCCAATGTATTGTGTTTACTGGGCAGTTGGCTCATTTTCTTGAGATTTGAATTTGCTATCGCGATTATCGCCACCTCAAAGTGAGCGTCTCAAAAACTAAATAGACTGATATGATATATGATATGATACATGTATATATAGATATGGCAGGGAAGCACTAAAAGACGCATGCCACACACACCACCGCATACCAACGCATACCAGCACATACCAACGCATGCCACCCAATGCAACTATATTTCTGGTATCTATATGTTATCATCAGCTCAAATATTATTCCATAAAGCTAACTGCTAAATTTTATATCGATACAATCAGCCAAACGATCAAAATCCCCAGTTTTTATGTCCTTAACCGCATAGCCATAGGTACAGTTAGCGCTGGTAGTAGGCCCGAATCAGACTAATGAATGTTGGGCGACGCCTAAATATATGCAGACACAAGACATTGAGTTAATGTTGGTCCACCGGCTTAGGCGTTGGACCACCATTAATTTAACGTCTTGTTTCTGCTGGGATATATGTGCTGTAGGCCTATATCATTTAGTGTATGTGGCCGGATATGCAAATATATTAATAAAAATTAAACAGAACAAGACAAATAATAAACAAAATACTGTTCTTTTTTAGGTAAAAATGTATTATAAGCATATATGTTATGAACATTAGTCACACCAGTAGGCCTACTTATCATAAATATCTTCGATTTATGACAAGTCGCACAGTGAATTAGACATATTCAATACAGTAGTGTATACACCAATTATATGTGCACCGAGTTAATATTTTTCTCAAGTTATGAATTTTTGAAATAAGTTATAAATGTAGGGAATAAACTGCACATATGCTGCTGTATAGACCGATTTGGACAAAACATTAGATGATGGTATGAGCATTAGTCACACCAGTACTCATCATAAATCTCCTCGATTTATGACAAGTTGCAGATTGAATTGAACATATTCAATACAGTACACGACATAACCTGATAACTGCTGAATTAAGTTAATTTTATTGAATAATTAAATTATTAAGATTAACTCAAGTATTAAGATGAAATCAAGTACAAAATCAAGTACATGCGAAACAAAAACACTTCGCCATAAAAAGACACATTTCTGAATTCTATATTCAGAAACGTCGATTTAACAAAGCTGAACTTCGTATCAGTGCAAATTAACAACATGTCTACTGGCTTCCCAAATGAATAAGTTTGCGAATTTGTGTGCGATCATAATATAATATGTCATTATTTTCAGTAATCAGTAGGTTTCTTGGTGGTATTTATTACATGGCCGTACGACCAAGAAGTTAAGAATTTCCATTACAAAATTGCTTAATTTCGAAATTTTCAGTTTTAATTTAGCCGTTAGAGGCATATATAGGGCCTATAAGTCAACAGTGTGACAGCGGGATGGTGGCCGAAACGCGTGAAAGAGTTTAAAGGGTTAACATTAAGGCTAATTGTTTTGTGACGTAACCGCCGATTTGATTGTACTCGACACATTAACCCTAAAAGTGCTAAGATCCTGGCCGACATATAGCTGTTATATGCAAACACAAGTAATATAACATTTATTGGTAAATATGGTAAATATGAATACAAAATATGATAATCAGCTGTTATAGCCGTAATATGCCATGTGGCTATAATTATTATATGCAATAATTCGATAACGAATCTTCATAAAGTACCGAGGTACAATGATTTAACATGTTTAAGTGGCATCGAAACCAGGTACTTATCCACAATTCAAGCCGTTGACAACGAGCCAGTCGGCCATTGTTGGTTTTATGCTGGGCCAACGTTGTAGACGGTGTTCCAACCTTAAACCAACAATGGCTCAATGTCTTGTGCTTGCTTCATTGTCATCACTGCTATTGAGCGACAATCACACCTCCTCATCAATGAAGAAGATTAAGATATTACAGCATAATATATTACAGCATGAAAACGCAAATTCATATTTTTCAATTGTGACCATACAGACATGTGGGCCTAATAAATGTCACCAGAAAGCTTATTCAATTCTGAAAATAATGATATAAATTACATTATAATAGCATGCAAACGCGCAAAGTTCTTTATTTGAAAAGAAATGCAGGACGTAGCCTCATAGGCCGTATAATGACTTAACTTAATGCCGGCGACAATGGTTTTATTTTTTATTATTCAAATAGTAATACTATATGGAGTTCAGTTATGTTATTATTATTATTATTTTTAAATAATTATTTATATATAGCGTTGTTGTATGTTAATTGAAATTTTATCTTGAATGTTGAACGTTTTATTCACATTTTCATGTTTCCACTATTATTCTATACAAGTAACAAGTATATGTGAGTATATAAAGCATTATAAATAAACAACCAATAAATAAACATATGCAGTCGATGACATTTTGCGAGCGATTCCTTTGAAAAGGTGTGTATCTTTCATGTTGCCGGCTCGCCAAGGGTGTGTTCACATATGGCGAGACGGTGAGACAATTAGCGGCATCACTTCAGCACAATAATGGTCAAGCATGACACCTTTTGCGTGCTACAATTCAAAAAGTTAGTATCTATGTGTGGGAAAAAAATAAAAATTGTGTCGTATGCTGATATCAACTGCACATTTTAGTAATAAATGAATCTGACCTAACTTTTATTCACTTATATATAACATCGCTATACGTTTCTGTTATAAATCATGACGCAGTTTTGTCAGTAGAGTACGACATTCATAATAATTGAAGGGCTCTATGCAATAACCTGTTAAGCGCTATTAACAAGTTCTTGTTGATAACGACGGATTTGAGGTGCTGAGGTAGGGAAGATTATTGTGTAAAAAATCTTAGCTCTACGACCATTATAAAGAACTTTTCTCAGAATTAAGTACATGTTTATGGCCATTAACGTTAGTGAGACAAATTCCCCTATAAGAAAACTGTTAAGCGCGTTTACCAGTAAATATTACTAAATAACATGTAACAAATCCCACCGGTAAACGCACTTAACATGTTCTTGCAAATAATAGAATAAAAAATCAGAAATGGTAAGCACCATTAACATGATTTTACAAATATCAACACTTTTAATTTTGAATGTGCAAAAGTATTCAGATGAATGGTTATGAAGTCGCTGTGTCACAGATATCCAATCGATATCCATGATTTCTGGAAAAAATTGCATAAGGCGATAAATGGTAATGTCATTTACCATACAATATTGTGATATTTAACGTGAAGACTATTGGCAAATACTAGTTAACAAACTTGTGCGCAAGGCATGCTGAGAGTCTTAGATATGATTACTAAACTTACTTTACCAATATTATTGATAAACAAACTTATTTTACGCGGAAGCTCTTAAAGGAAAAAAATATTGAACTCAAACTTTGAAGTCGTTTTTCTCAAAACTATAAAACATGCACTTAACAGGTTCTTGTACGGAGTCATTCAATTGTCAGTTAAATTTATCACGAATAAAAAGATTTCAAATTATAAGTTTCTATAAACACTCTGGTATATTGTTGCGACTTATATCATGTCTGACCAAAAAAGTACAATATGAAAATATACTTTTCTCTGTGAAAAATTAGTTAATTTGTACGAACAATGATGTGATACAGTATCAGGTATGTTTTATTTACGGATACAAACAATAAAGTTATTGTTAAGACTTATTTGTTAAGACTTAGCGGTGTGGATGACACCAAGTGTGGGAAATATAAACTACGCCCATTGATAATACATTGCAATGCATAGCGCTGGTTGACAGACTTTAAAATGCCGAATTAGGCAAGTTATAATTAATATTTTTTCACAAAATTTGGTCTATACACTCCGCAGGATGTACTTAATACGATAGACTTTCAAATATATAGTTTCTATATCGTCTACTCCGTCTTTTAGTTGGTATGCGCTGGTATGCATACCGGCGTATACCGCCCATTGATAATACATTGCAATGCATAGCGCTCATTGACGGACTTTAAAATGCCGAATTAGGCAAGTTATAATAATATTTTTTTCATAAAATTTGGTATATACACTCCGTAGGATGTATTAAATACGATAGACTATAAAATGTATGGTTCTTATGTCGTCTACCCCGTCTTTTCGCTGGTATGCGTTGGTATGCGCTGGTATGTGGTGGCATGCGTCTTTTAGTGTAACCGGATATGGCACTGTGTTTGCGCGATACAGGGTGAAATCAGCGACACATACTGAAGGCAGCCTGTTTCGCTGAAAATGCGATTCCATATGCATTTGATCATACAACCACCACAATCCATGTTTCACTGATATTTAAAATATATAGGTCAAATATGCGTCATTATAATTCTCAATCAGCGTGATTACACCCAATGTCTGCCATTGCCGCATGGTCAAAATCGTAGATTACTAAACGGCTTTTTCCCACAGTTTTGACGCTAACAGCGTCATAATCGAAGTGGAATATATTTTTTATCTAGTTTTCTCCAGCTTGTGAAATTAGATGGAGAATATTTCTTGTTTACATAGCTATCACATACCCCTGGGAATTCGTTTTGGTGACGTTTTGATCCCCATATCATCGACCCTTGAATTACTCAGCCACTAATGAAGAAATGCTAGTTGGCGTGTTTCAGGAAATATAAACATTTGTTATCTATATTTGTCTGTGATAAAAAATTTCCATGAGATCTTATTCTAATTTGGCAAATTTGCTCAGCTGATTAACTTTTGGAGGAAAAAAAATAAAAGTGACCATTTTGAATTTGAGTAATTTTGAGATATTTACGTAACTCAAAAACAATCCAATATAGCTGGGCCATGAGTATAAAACAATGTTGTCTCGTATAAGGATAACCCATGACAAATTTCGGAGAAATAATTTCATTTTTAAGAGATTTCTCTCATTATTTTTATATCTTGCATGATGGGTAATACATCACTCACACAGCCATCACTAACCACTGGGGAATTTTATGGTGACATTTTGATGCCCATATCGTCAACCCTTTACTTACTACGGACATTAACAAAGAAATGCTCGTTAGCACGTTTCAGGAAAAAGTTTCAATCAGATCTTCTTTAAATGTGGCAAATCTGTTCAGCTATGTCAGTCGATGACCCGGGTCAATGAGCTGATTAACCATAGGCAGCGAACAATTTGAGTAATTTCAAGACATTTACATAACTCCCCAAATGGGTGATGTTTAGAAATCTGGCACAAGAGGGTCAGATAGCCCTACAACCTTTTCAAGCCTGAATTTACCATTGTCATCTTCATCCACTACAAGCCGCGAATTACTGTCGCAATTCTCGACTTGTGGTGGATGAAGATGACTTGAGGTGGTGAAAATTAAAGAAATTTGCCACATATTGGAAAAACAGTTTCATGGAAATTTTCATTCTAAAACCCTTGTAGGAAAATTAAGTCTGTTTTCAAGGATGTAAAATGATGCTTTGATGCATCATGAGGGCTTAAAGGGTTTTAAGGGGGCAATGACAAACACCAGACCCGTCGTTGTCCCCTGAAAGCGACAACGCACTGCGCAGAAAATTACAAACATGGCTGATGCGTGTTGTTTTAGTGTTGTCAGGGTCTGCGACGTTGGCCCAGTATTGAGCCATCATTGGTCTATGTTTCATGCTCAAATATTTCTATAAAAGTATGCGTATATATTATTTAATTTCAGGTATAGAAATTCGAGAATTTTTTTTTTTAATTAAAAAAATAATATCCTAAAATGAATATATCATGATTACGTGTTAAATTAATTTTTAAATTTATAATTTAAATTATCGAGACGGGAGCTTTGAATACTTTAGTAATAATACACACATACCCCATATTAATTGGTGTCATCCCGATTAGGTGTTTCCCGATTAGACGGGGCCGTCCCTATCAGGCGTGAACCCGATCAGGCGTGCTCCGTAGTAAGTGAGTGGGGAGATAAGTTAGGGGGGAGCAGGCGGCAGCATTAATTTGATTTATTTAAGACTATTTAACCCTTTCAAACCTGAGTTCACCGTTGTCATCTTCATCCACTACAAGCCACGAATTGCTGTCGCAATGTTCGACTAGTAGTGGATTGAGATGATTTGAAGTGGGAGAAACTAAAGAAAATTGCCAAGTATTGGTAAACCAATTTCATGGAAATTTTCATTCTAAAACCCCTAGTTGCAGGAAAATTAGGCCTGTTTTCAGAGATAAAAAATGATGCTTGAATGTATCGTGAGGGCTTAAAGAGTTAAAATCATTTTGTAAGGTCTGAAAGCGACCTTAAGGCATGGAACTGCATGTTACTCCCACTGGCCAACCAAACACTTAAAGAATATGATATTATTTAAGAAGCTGTAAATGTAGGCCTACTCTAAATAAAAAAAAGGTTATGTTGATAATATGATAATACAATATTAAAAAAATATATAGAAATATCTAAAAAAATATAATATAGAATGATGTAGAACTATCTAAGCCCTCGTTTAAATTAATTTGGACAATAGACATTAAGGAAATATGTGACTTTTATGTTACCCCATAAAGAGCGAAATTAAATATAAATCATATTTGTTTAATTGGTCAACGAGTATTTTCGAATCTGTTATTCATGCTGATAAAGCAGAATAAAAATAGGTAGGAAGCTGGTTGGACTGTTGGAAGATTTGTCTCGCAGGCTTAAAAAATTATAGACAGCCACAGCCAAAGCAACACAGAAGAAGACCTACGGACGCTCACAAGCCTATAGTCGTGCTAAACCAGTTTAGAAATTATCATTTAAATTGTATTTATTTAATAAAAAGGCAAAAATGGGTTTTAGAAAATTAATGCCACAATATTTCACGTGATAATTGTTACAAAATAATAATACAGCGACTAGTTACCTATTGCATAGGCCTATTAAACTGTTAAAGACATAAAGACTTTCACACATGGTTTTCGCGTGTCGCTACATCAATGGATTAATAATTTGACACCTGGTCCAACAATTCAATAATCATATAAACACAACACCATAACTGTTGGTCGATTCCCCCGCAGAGGTGTGATGGTGTCATTGGTATGATATTACAATAACACACACTTCTTATTTTGCCCTCATCCCCGCCATTGTATTTTATATTTATTTAAACATCTGCTTGAAATTAAAATTGTTTGAGTCTTTAAATGCCAAGTATATCACCAATCAGGATATTGTTTATTTATATTTAAATTATTCTTATTATACTTAGATACATTAAACAGCTCTTACTACTATCCATTATTGGATATTGTAAGTATTTGATTTAAAAATATAGATGCTGGAAATCAATCTATGAACATAAACACACTGCATTATTTAAATAGATATATTACTATTGTTATTGTACTTTTTCGATTATATTTAATAATAATGACAATACATTTTTAGTCCTTTATGAGCTTATTTTGGTAAGATTATATAAACACGCCTCAGGTTTGTTGATGACAAGTAATACCAACCCTGTATAAGGCACCCCTCATACATATTATAAAGGCCACGGGATGACGCCTGAACGGGTTCGCTTTTTTAGGCGCACACCTGACCTGGTTCACGCCTGATCGGTACTAAATCTATTAATTATTAGTCAAATCACAGGTGGCGCCACCTGCATCAACTACAATTGAATGTACATCACTAAAGGTATTTTGATCAGAACTTAAAATAGACCACTCACCTATAAACGTTAGAGTTTATTATATTTCTACCACGATAATACGTTGAAATAAACACAAAATAAACACAAGGTAATGTCATTCTCAAACATGTTTGCCGGTAAGACACGTTTTTCTGACCCTAGCCAACAGATACATTTTCCATTGTTCAGATTCACTTTGTGATGTTGAGCTGTGACCTCAGCTGAGTGATCTGAAGAATAGAGAATTTATATATGTGTGCTATCGGTTACATACCTTATGATTTTACAGTTTATGCGGGGGGCACTACCTGTGGTCACATATCACTTAAAGCTGACATTTTTTCATAATACTCAATTCTATAGGTTTTGAATATTATATGACGATATATACCCGACAAATCAAGCGTTTTGATATGTTTTATCGATTAAATTTGGCAAAATAATTAATTATAATCCATATCTGAGTAAGCATAGTATTTGCGGAAATATCAATGCGGCATTGGGCAGTAAAGTGTTACAAACACACTCCCTAGTATTTTTTTCTCGGCAAGCCTCGGGGCAGTGGATAAGGGGTGGACTAGTTCTACTATTTAAAGGTTATCTATCACCCCTTATATAGTATGAATAATTTTGTGACAAATAAATCTAAGTTGTCACAAGATGGGGCACAAATGTTTCCTTATATGGGGTGATTGGCTATCATGCGACCCTCTGAGAGAGTCACATGATAGCCAATCACCCCATATATGGGGTGATTGGCTATCATGTGACCCTCTGAGAGGGTCACATGATAGCCAATCACCCCATATAAGGACATAATTATTCATACCATATAAGGGGTGATAGATCACCTTTAAGACCTTAAGTCAATCATTCCTCTGTCTGAGTCAGATTATATTTTTTTATTTTATTATCTGATGTGTTTACCAGTCGAGTCACCAAAATAATGTAATCACAATACAAATATCACGGATCTAATATGAAATTATTCATATAGTCCCACCAATCAGCCTAATATGATAAGGCACTAAGTGATGTCAATAAAGTCAAATAACATGACAGGGGATACAAATTGCTGTAAAAGAGTAAAGAGGTGTGATGTAACACTGCGCCAGAGGGGGGCTAACGATAACCCTGTGTTGAGCGTGACAGTTAGCCTATATCTCTGGCTGGAAACAGTGCCTTGCTACTAATGAAAAAAACTCAAAACAATACAACACCAGGCCTTAATTTAGATGTGTTTTATTTCAATGATTCATCGATGACTTTAGTCTTTTTCATTCAACATTTAATAAAATCGGAATCAGAAAGGAATTAGAAGTTAAGAATTGGAATGGAAAATTATAAAAAATGGAAAAATAGGAATCAGAATAAGCCTCGGAATTAAAAATAAGGAATTGGAACAGGAATTAGAAGTTAAGAATTGGAATGGAAATTATAAAAAATGGAAAAATAGGAATCAGAATAAGCCTCGGAATTAAAAATAAGGAATTGGAACAGGAATTAGAATTAAAAAAATGGAATTGAACCCAGGTCTGCTCTGAGCTCAGCCCGCTGAGGATATAGTCACTATACAAGTTGTATTGATTGATTAATTGTATAAAACCAGCGAATGTTTGCTCTCAAATTAAACACATATGAGTAATTTTCACTTGAGATTGTGACTTCAAGTGAGAGAAAATATAAAATAAATAATGGTGTTAAAAGTCACGGTGACTGACGTTGACTCTTAGTATCCACAATATAAGCCAATTCATTTGTGTGATTTGCGTCTAAGTGAATCCACGTGGCGTCACATCATCAGAATCACGCCTTTGATGAAGCATAAGACAGTAACTAGTCACGACACAGTAGCCAGTTACTACCCTAATATGGCGTATACTTGATGTCAAAATTCTAAAATGCCAAATGGAATTTAGTTTTTCATATTGTAACATTGTGGAATTGTGCCATATGGTACTGCAAAATGCAACGTAATTTCTATTGTGGCAGTGTCATTATGCTTCTTTTCATCGCATTGTGCCACCTGTCTTAATATAAGTTACAGTGTATCAAATGACTTGCTTATAGCATCCCAAATCTTGTCTGGTACAGGATGTCAAAAGTTAAATTACAAATTACGATGTGTGTTGTGACAGCAGTCACCACGGAGAATTTCATTGCATTTTTTACACACATTATATTGTGCAAAAGACAAGTCTAGCTCTATTTGTCAGGGTAATTATATTAAAATTCATACACCGATTGGGAACATGACTGTGTGTGACTGTACCGGTGTACCATACCATATGCATACCATATGGCAGAATGTAATTTGGAATATGGCAGAAGGTTAAAGTATCCGTTTAGAGGTCATCCCGGGCTCTCATTCCGGTGGGTGTTACATATAATATATAAACAAAAGACAAGTTAGTAAATAAGACGAGAGACGGTATGTAGCCATTGAGTTTAGGCGAGATACCTTCCTTTGACCTCTCTGAATACATAGCGCCTGTGACCTGGCCTAGGGCAGTGAATGGTTACTGAGTCGTGACTAGTTACTGTTTTTTGCCTGGTCAGGGACGGGATTTGGGACTGAGCTGTTCTCTACCATGTGATCAGACGCTGGGCATTGATTTGCTCAGACGCGAATCATTGAATTGACTGGGCTTATATTGTGGAGATGAGGTGTGTGGATTTTACTGTATAAGTCGAACCCTAGCCAGAGGGTCGTTTTTCATCTGTATATATTGTCAACGCTGCAGCGTGTCCCTCTGTAAATAAACTGAGTGTGAAGCCTCAAGTGCTGACTTGTGTCTCTGCCAAAACATTGTGACAGTCATCATGAGTCACCATGACTTTTACCAATGTTATTTACGAGTTGTTTTGGTCAATGGCTTCCCACTTTTTTTTAGTAAATGGTTTCCCACTTATGACAGACACACCTAGTTTGTTCAGATATTGAGAGGCATCCACACAGCGAGTAGATGGTGAATCCCATACTGTCTTTAAATCCACCACTTGGTGTCTATATTCCAATAAAAAGTCACACAATCGACCCAGAAGCTCTGGTTTACCTGAGGAGCCACACTTAAAGGTATGTTTCCAGCTAAAATATGTGCGATAAAGTGTATCATTTGAATTTACCTCTAAAATATATTCCGCTAGTGATTTAGGAGTATCATAATGTGTTACATCAATATAGGAATGAGGTGGTAGGGCTGTTTTGTATGTATTCAGCGCTCCATAGACGACCGGCACAATTCCCAACTTGAGTGTCCTCCACACCTTCTCTGTAATGTACTCACCACACAAAGAATTCTCAAAAGCCAGGTAGAATTTGTAAGTGGACAGTAGGTTATCACAACCTCTACCTTTAGGACATAGCTTCCCACATTCGCCATAGACATCAATATCCAGATATTGTGAAAGTTCGCGTAGATAATCTTCACGTAAACTACTCGATTGACATCTACTTGCCATCCAGGCTACAACACGAACCTTACCTTTAATTATAACATCTATCTGCTTGTTCATTCTTAATGGACTACTACCCAGTTTGACACATTTACCACATGGTTTAGGAAAATCAGAAGTTCTCGAGTAAGTCATTGTATAGTTGAAATGATTTCCTGTTTCCAGATTTTCTGGGTATTTTTTCTCGCCGCTTCTGAAAGCTGCTTGAAATGCATTGAAGAGCCATCTCTGTCCAGAAGGGCGATGAGCTGGTAAGGGGAACTTAAACATAGAAGGGCTCACAATCAACACATCACTGATGTTATAATCTGACTGGTCATCAGAGAACATACACCTCTCATCAGGGGAATATTTTGGCGGCGCTGGAGGTTTATTACTCTTAGAATTCCAGTTCAACACTCTTATTTTTACTTTTGATTTCGTAGTCTTCTCGTTTTTCAAAACTTTCACAAAAGGGGGAGATGTTTCTATGATCACTTTGGTGCTGTTCATCATTATGAAAAATGAGATTATTACGCATGCCGTTGTGACAATAAGTGTAACTCTTTGAGCTGAACGCATTTTGCCTCCCAAAGTGTTATACTAAAAACCGAAATAACATACATCAATGCCCTAGGAAGTCATACTGGAAATAGAAATAACATATATCGATGGTCTAAAACAACAGAAGGTCAAATCGACTTGACAGCAAAATTGTGTTGATATGTTTGCTTAGTATCAGCATGTAGACTTGGACTAATACTGATGAAACACACAACGATTGGAATTTGAGAGTACATCAAGTTAAGTGGATTAAGTGATTTACAGAAGCAAAATTGGGAGCAATGAGACACCAAGTTGACTTAGCTCATCCAGGAACACATAATATATGCAGATATTGTTCCTAGATCACAATGAGCTAAGTCCAGGCATTTCCGCTGTGCTGTCTCTGCTGTCTCAAAATATCGATGTGCTAAGTGTACTTGCAACTTTGTTGTCCCAGAAACAGAGCCCACCTTTGTTGTCCCATAAACAAAGCCCATAAGCATGTAATACCAATGACAATGTCACAAGTTGACATGGTCAGCTTACACAGAGCTCTGTGTAGCCTGTTCCAACCAGACACAGACGGCACGCGTGTATCCAAATGCCGACAGTTCTCCTTGCAAAGACGAGGACTTCACCCGATGTTGTTTCAATGTTGGTCCAGCGCCGTTGGCGGTGGGCCAATATTGAAACAACATAAGGTCAAAACCTCGTGTTTGCTGGGCTCCACACAGGTGTTTGTCTACACACAACCCTCCCCCTGCATAATATTTTCGCCAGTCGATCACGGTACTTTTAGCAAGACAGCCGGCCAATCACAAGCTTACTACAATACTTGAAATTGAGAGTGAGGGACATATGACGTCATCCATCTGCAAATTTTAACATGCGAAGTAGCAGTGTCTACGGCGGGCAGTGTAGGTCAGCTGTGTTGGACAGATATTATGCTGATATGTGCTCCTCTTCACGAGAATACAAATGTGCTAAGTCGGCTTGATGTGTTTTTTTAATCTGAATTAAGAATAAATCCAAACTTTATACATATTATAAGCGATTTAGCTGGTTGTTATTTTATAGGCAAAAAATGTCACTTAGCACACTATTGTTTTACCCCATCGATATATCAACACCCTAAGGAGAGGGACGTGGCGCAATGGTTAGAGCATTGCGCTTTGATATTGTCGCTGCCTGCCGGTTTCGAACTCTGCTTGGTGCAAGATTTTCAGAGAACTATCATGCTTCTCCCATCCCAATGTTGGGACATTGTTTCGATGTTGTGACCTTGGGCAAGACACTTTAACCTCCCATGCTTCACTTGACTCAGGTGTAAATGAATAGGACAGAGATGACAATGTGTACAATCAGTTAAATGCGCCCATATGTATCCATGGAGTTCAAATGGCACACGAATGAACAGGTTCAGTGACCAGGGGACAAAATGTAAAGTCGACTGAAAAGTCTCCAGACTTGATATCCGACTATAAACCTGCACCTATTACCTGAAACAGAAACAACATATATCAATACCCCGAGGGATTATACTATAAACAGAAATAACATAGCAATACCTCAATAACATCAATGCCCTAAGGGTTTATACTAGGAACATTAATAACATGTATATCAATCCATATCAGACAGTTAGTATTATAGACATATTAATACATATACACAATAGATGGAAATTTGATCAGTACTTCAAAATTCTTTTCGAATTACACATTTGACTACTAAGAGAGCAGATATATATTGTGGCCACAAGAATTGTAATTACTACTTTTTACCATACATATCTTATATGCATTTTGTTGAATCATTCTAATTCATATAATTATCTTTGTTCCACATCATGGCTAAGTCTATAATTACGATATCCCATTATCCACCTATGATAAACCTCCTTCCAAAGCCATCTTTGAATTCAAATTTATCATTATACCAGCATTACGAAACCAATGATAAATTTCGTAATACTTTTTGAGCTGGGTTGCCTAGTGTCACAGTTATTAAACAAAATTAATCAATATATCACCGAAACGTTACTAGATGTTACTGTTACTGCACTAGGCCTACACAGTAAATTCATGTTTTCATTATAGGCCTACTACGAAAGAATTGTAGCAATGTATAAATTGTTTTGGCAACAATGTGCAATTTGTTTACTTTTTGTGTCTTTAAATTTTTACAAGATCGAGTCTTTTTAATGTAAAGTGTAGCTGCTGGAATAAATGTAAATTAAAGTCTAGTACCTGAAGGAGTCTTGGGTCATTCTCTGGTCAAAACAGTAACTACTATCACACGGTCGCCTGCCATCACCGGACGTCTGATAGTAAGTCCTGGGAACTACAGGTAGGGTATTGGTGACCCCTACATTGCCCATCCAGGAGTAACAATGAGTGTGTGTTGATATAACAAACCCCATTTCTTAGTCAACTCAAATTGACACAATTGGACCCTTACAACACTGTAATATTTTCGTAGAAACCATGGAGACCAAAGGGATTTTATCAATTTGAAATCATCATAAATGTCTTAGTTGGCTTTTTTCCGCTTCATTTGAATACATGTTATGGGTCTACGACCATTGGAACCGCGTGGGGACCGTCTTTATACGTCAGAATCTGCGTATAACGGCGGTCCCCGCACTGAAAAGGGTAATACACAATCATATAATTATAATTATGTTTCACAGTCTGGCGGGCTGTGAAACAATGTTCATTTGTGCTGAACCATTTACCTGTCTCTCTGTCTGTCTGTCTGTCTGACTGTAGTGTTAGAGGCGTTTAAATAAGTCATTTAACATAATAACCCTTTACCTGCTTGAGGCGCTTATATACGTCACAAAACAACCCTTCACCTGCTAGAGGCGCTTACATACGTCATTTAAAATATTAACCCTTTACCTCCTAGAGGCGCTTATATACGTCACATATTAACCCTTTACCTGCTAGAGGCGCTTATATACGTCACATATTAACCCTTTACCTGCTAGAGGGGCCTATATACGTCACATATTAACCCTTTATTTGCTAGAGGCGCTTATATACGTCACATATTCACCCTTTACCTCCTAGAGGCGTTTAAATAAGTCATTTAAAATAGTAACCCCTTAGCTCCTAGAGGCGCTTATATACGTCACATATTACCCCTTTACCTGCTAGAAGCGCTTATATACGTCATTTAAAATATTACCCCTTTACCTGCTAGAGGCATTTATATACGTCATTCACCTTATTAACCCTTTAGCTGCTAGAGACGTTTATACACGCCATTTGAGATATTAACCCTTTACCTGCTAGAGGCGCTAATGTACGTCATTTGATGCTAGAGGCGCTAATGTACGTTATTTAAAATGACATCACCTGCTAGAGGCGGTGATATATGTAATTTAAAACATAAACCCATCACCTGCTAGAGGCGGTGATATATGTCATTTAAAACATAAACCCATCACCTGCTAGAGGCGGTGATATATGTCATTTAAAACATAAACCCTTCACCTGCTAGAGGCGGTGATATATGTCATTTAAAACATAAACCCATCACCTGCTAGAGGCGGTGATATATATAATTTAAAACATAAACCCATCACCTGCTAGAGGCGGTGATATATGTCATTTAAAACATAAACCCATCACCTGCTAGAGGCGGTGATATATGTCATTTAAAACATAAACCCTTCACCTGCTAGAGACGGTGATATATGTCATTTGAAACATAAACCCTTCACCTGTGCTTATGTACGTCACATAATAACCCTTGATCTGCAAAAGCTGCTTATATGCATTATTTAACATAGTAACCCTTTACCTGCTAGAGGCACTTATATATGTCATTCAACATATTAACATTTTAGCTGCTAGAGGCACTTATATACGTCATTTGGCATATACCCTTTATCTGGTAGAGGCGTTAATATGCGTCACATAACTTATATTGATCATGAATGAAAGTCTTGTATTCTGTTTTCCTATGTGATCCAAGGAAAATAAAATCATGTATTCTCCCTGGGTGATCAAAATGTGCATCACCATTCATCACATAGTATAGGTCCATTACAGACTGGCATAGATGTGTGTAGACGTATAAAAACAAAGAATACAAAGGTGCGCATTCTGTGAAACTCAATGACCTCGACTTCCTTTGTTTTCACCGAGCTGACTAATACAATGAAGTATTGGGGAGTGTTCTTATATAACCTTGTTTTCACCGAGTGACGTCACTGCGTTTCACAGAATACAGCGAATACTGATTGTTTTCAAACCACCACAAACCGTGGGAGACGCACGCATTCGAAGAAGAGCAATAACCTACAACATGTTGAGTGCAACTAAAATAACATTACAAACAAACCCGTCAGTATCAGATCTATTATAGAGAGTGAAATAAAAGCCTTAACTCCAATTCTTGTTTAGTTCATATATATTCACCAGGTGGCTCTGTAACGATCGTGCTGTTTTCTAGGTATGCCCATATACAGGTAATTTTTCATGGACAACTAGCCTAATTAATTAATTAAAGGTTCCTCACAGTTTCATTTTATATTTAAGGATGTTGAGGATGATGTTTTAGGCCACTATGTTTTTCTCTGTTTTAGATGAGAAAAAATCCAAAATGTAATGAGGGCGGCCGGGAAACTAGATTTTGAATTTGTTCACATCTAAAACAGAGACAAACCATAGTGGCCTTGATATGTTTTGTAATAGGACTATGCAAGATTGACATATGCACGTATTATATCTTCGACGCTGGTCCAACATTGTACAAATGTTATACAAATGTTTTGTGTTTGCTGGGATACTAGGCCTATCGTAGGGACCCCTGTATTCCAGCAGAAACAAGACGTTGAATCAATGTTTGTTCACGTTGGTCCACCGTCTACGACGTTGGCCCAACGTTGAACCAACATTGACTCAACGTCTTGTGCTCGCCTGGTTAATGCAAGATGGGGGGGGGCAGGGGCGGATCTAGCTTTTCAGTAAGGGGGGGGGGTTAAAATTTGACTGTTTCTCACTCAATATATCACCAAATCATAAGGAAACCACTAAATAAGGTGACGATTTTTTTCTGAGGGGGGAGGGCTTAAACCCACTCCTTGGATCCGCCACGGTAGCAGACGGTGGACCTACATTAAACCAATATTGAGTATGCCGTTTTAATATGGTGGCCAACCTTTTTCGACGCGGCCCAACAATTAAACAACGTTGGGTCAACGCCTCGTTTACACGGCTTGTTATACGAGTGAAGACATACACATTATCTATGTGGTCTGTATGGTTATAACTTGTGTACAGTGGCGGATCCAAGGGGGGCGGTTTGGGAGGTTAAACCACCCCCCCCCGTCAGAAAAAAATCATCACCTTATTTAGGGGTTTCCTTATGCTTTGGTGATATACTGAGTGAGAAACAGTGCCCAATATGCCTTACATTGCACGAGAAAGCCTTTGGAAATCAAACTTTTTTCCGGGGGCGGGCCCCTCGACCGGCTAACAGTATTTTTTTTTGTCAAATTGTAAACCCTCCTCCCCCTCCCCCCTCACTGAAAACCTAGATCCGCCCCTGGTGTATCCACCATGTAAATTCACCTTCCTTCGCAGCAAACACGATACATTGAGCTAATGTAGTTTTAATGTTGAGCCACCGTCTTCGACGTTGGATCATCATTAAAACAACATTGACTCAATGCCTCTTGTTTGCTGTTTTTAGGCATATACATGACATACATGACCACATGGTGTACACAGTATGATTTCCCACAATCCGGAGCGCATTTTGTCTGACGAAAAATGACCCCCTTTTTAACACTTTTCTTGACACCTTGATGTTAATAACTGAGTAGAAGAACGACACAGGCTGGGATCGCTTTGTTTTGTTTTTACTGGGTTGTGAATTATATTTTAACCCTTTAGTCTTTACATGCTACATTCCTAAAATACCTAGTGATTATTATCCCCAGCAAGCTTTGAAATTTCTATTAATTGTCTAATTTGATATAACATTTACAAATTATATATAACGTAACTAAATTTATTTTATGGCGTAAAAACCGTGAGATAAATATATACCGGTAATTACAATTAATGCATTATCTGTGCACAATAGAGTTAAAGGGACATGCCCAGGTCTAAAAGCATAAAAAAATCTGTGATTTTATTTAGGCTTCTTAATATGACCGTATTTCTTACTTTTTACATGGTTGTCAATAATTAGAAATCAGGAATTTCGTCTCTATATCTAGCCTAACTGGTGAATGCGCAGCACAAAAATAAAAAAAAAATTTGCAGTTCTAGTCTATGGACATGTTTACATCATATGGTCATATTATTAGGCTAAAATAAAATCACCGATTTTTTAATGATTTCAGACCCGGGCATGTCCTTTTAAAATACACCCTCTTTCTGGCCACCGTAACATAAAACATAACACATATTATTTATTAACCCTCTAGAGGCTGGAGTACCACGTGTATTAACCCTCTGGGGTCCAGAGAGTCGATATCATAGTATCACGTGTCTCATGTATTAATTTACCCTCTGTTGATTAGATTATTATATTTATTTTGTATTAACCTTTTGATGCCTGGAGTACCGTGTTTTATGTAATAACCCCCTGTGGGCCAGTATATCATATTTCTGCTATGGTAACCTTCTCATGCCTAGATTATCATATTTTTGCTATGTTATCATTCCGAAGACTAGATCTGCGTATGACATGTCTTATTATTAACCGTTTGCAGATCAGAATATTACATTATTCACCCTCTGTGGTCTAGAGTATCACGTATCTTATGTATATTCCTCTGTGGAATATATTATCATATTGTTGTTATAGTAATCTTCTGATTCCTGCAGTACACAGTTCACATTGTGTCATGTACCAACCCTCTGCGGACTAGAGTATCACATGTCTCTAGGGGCTATAGGCCTGTCTCCGACCACTCTACGGATGGCAGTGTAGATAATTATATGTCTCATATTATATTAACCTTCTGGGGGCTATGGTATCACGTTGCTCATGTGTAACCCTTTGTGATAGATTCACGTGTCTCATCAATTTAAATGCATGTGCACTAGGCTATTATATAACTGCAATGTTAACCTTCGGATGCCTAGCTAGAGTAGACCCTATCACATGTCGTATATATATCACCCCTCTGGAGGCTAGATTATCACGTGTATATCACGTCTATGTCAACTTTTTCATACCTAGAGTATCGTATGTTTTAATTGACCCTCTGGAGCTAGAGTAACACATGTATCAACCCTCTGCTCATATTTACTTTATGTTAGCTTTTTGATGCCCCGAGTATCATTTATGCACCCTCTGTGGACTAAAGTAACATATGTATCCACCCTATGCAGTCTAGAGTATCGTGTGGCTCATGTATTTACCCTCTGTAGACTAATCCATATTTCTTCTATATTAACCTTCTGATGCTAGAGTATCACATGATTTATTTATTAACCATCTGGAGGCAAGAGTATCACTCCCCGGGAGGTTTAGCAGGTTGAGAGGATCACTTGTCTAAAATATTAACCTTCTGTGGGATACACTATCGTATTTATCTTCATTTGACCTTTTGATCTTCTGATTCCTGGAGCATCATATGTATTAAAAAAAGACGCTAAGGTATTACGTGTATAACTGTTAGGGCCTAGAGTATCACGTGCCTTATGAATTAACGTACACTTATTGGTATTTCTAATTTATGGGATTAAACATGTCATGGAAAATAGTTTCTCTGTGCATTTTCAGGAAAGGAATGTTTGTTTTTGATCAAGGAGAAAGAACAGGATTTTTGTAGAAAGGAAAAAACAGTTTGGTTAGGAAGAACAACCATACCCCCATATATTAAAGGGTCCGCCTTTAAGCTATACACAATGATATTTAAAGCGACACAATCAGGCCAAAAATCATACGAAAAAACAAAATTCCACTTCACTTCTTGATATTATGTTCATGATATGGCAACATAATTATGTCCATAGACTAGAATTGTAAAAAATATATATTTTCGTCCTTTAAAGCTGGTAATTGCTTTTATAAATATAAATTACATAAACACCATACTGTACATTATATACACGATTAATATTTGATAGGTGCCAATTAATCAATGTTTCCTTCCAATTATTTACATCACAGATTGTATTGCTGTAGTGCAAATGGCAATAAGTTCCATGAATTATGTACTGCCAGAACAGAGAGATCACTATCAACCTTCTATTTTTGCAATTATTATTTTGTAAGTACATTTATTCAACATAACAATGTAAACCTATGTTCACAGAGAAGGTAAGTTCGGGCATGAATCATTCAATCACTCAGTGCAGTCATATAAAGTCGCTATAAATAGAGTCACAAATTAACCATATTCATAGCCGCCTCATATTGTCAAGGTAGACTGTCTCAAGGATAATGCAACAATGACATATTACGAAAGTAAAAAGTGACAATGAAGAGAGTCACATAGAATAGCCACCTTCATGTTCATAAGATAGACTGTGTCGAGGAGTGCCAACCAATATGGTTATAGTTGGCCATCACCCTCATAAGTAAATAAACCCTCCGTGGAGAAATAAAAACTTTAAATTCTCTGCGGAAGGTTTTTAATTCTCTGCGGAAGGTTTTTAATTGTCCGCGGAGGGTTTTTAATTCTCCGCGGAAGGTTTTTAATTGTCCGCGGAGGGTTTTTAATTCTCCGTGGAAGGTTTTAAATTCTCCGCGGAAGGTTTTTAATTCTCCGCGGAAGGTTTTTAATTCTCCGCGGCAGGTTTTTAATTGTCCGCGGAGGGTTTTTAATTCTCTGCGGAAGGTTTTTAATTGTCCGTCGAGGGTTTTTAATTCTCCGCGGAAGGTTTTTAATTGTCCGCAGAGGGTTTTTAATTCTCAGCGGAAGGTTTTTAATTGTCCGCGGAGGATTTTTAATTCTCCGCGGAAGGGTTTAAATTCACCGCGGAAGGTTTTTAATTCTCCGCGAAAGGTTTTTAATTCTCCGCGGAAGGTTTATTTACTTGTGAGGGTGATGGCCAACCATACTGCCCGGGCCTTCCGACAGTACCGATCGCTCACTATCTCCATAGAATGTAGTAGAACGTAGGGAATGGGCTAACTATGATGACGTATTTTCATCTACTAGCTTTTATCTACTAGAGGAGCGCGCAGTGCAAGGGCTGACGCGATATTATGCACTAGTTGGGTTAAACCTTATAGTGCCTCTCTCTTTTCACCTGGGGAGGTAGGTGATTGTACAAAGCATTGGCAACGTAAGTCCAGGAGACAAGGACCCAAGGCTGCTGAACCATATAGAAACAGCCGTTTGAGCGACCAGCCACCATCATTGAACCGTCATCTTTAGCCAAACATCTGTGTCCGCCGTGTCATCACCAAAGCCAGCAATGTAATGATAAAGAGCTCATTGCTTTAGACCAGATGCCGCCTCCTACAGTCAATGCTATGATAAAGAGCTCATTACTTTGATATGTCAACTACTCAATTTAGGTCTACTTTATATAGGCCACATCAATCTTGGTCAAACTGAATCCAGAACAGGTCAACCGTAGAAGACTCAATCTAAGTGGACTTTAGGTCCACTCAATCTAGGTCCACAAAATCAATGTTGCTATATATAGGTCCACTCAATTTAGGTCCGCAAAATCAAGGTTGCTATATTTGCTTATCTAACGTTAGGCTCACTCAATAGTTCCACTTATTCAAGGCCAGCTCACTTCAGAAAAAAACTCAATCCATGCACACCAAATCTTGGTCCCTTAATTCACTCTCGGTCCCTTCAATCTCGGTCTACACAATCAAAGCCAATAATATTTAGGCTCACTCATCAATGTAGGCCTATGTTTATTCGATCAAGGCCAGCCCAATCCAGCTAAAAGCAACACAGGCAAAACCCAATCAAGCTCGATTCACTTAATCTAGTTTCACTCAATATAGATCATATTATTTCAGACCGATTTATTCCTGTCCGAATCTATGTAGGTCCCTTTATCAAGGTCCACTCAATATAGTGTCACTCAATCCAGGTCAGTTAGTTCTAAATCATTTCAATCCAGGCCGACTCAATCTAGGCCGATTTTATCTAATTGGACTCAATGTAGGCTCACTCAGCTTAGATGAACTAGCCAACCACCTAATTTTAGGCATGTTTGTTTAAAAGTCTTAAATCGTGTGGCGCGTTATTGAGTGGTTATATTTAAATTATGTTGTTAAAATACTATTATATATCAGAGCATATCGTTTTAACAAAAAAGTTAAAATTCAATGTTTATTGATGAGCATGACAAAGTTTGAATTGTTGGCAACCATGAATAAAACTAGGTGGTGGGCTAGTCCCTTTAACCCTTAAAGCGCTGACGTATTTATGTATAAACCATGGCGACTAAAAGTTTTTTTTTCAATTGCAAACCAATATAAATGTCTCAGTTAGTTATTTTCGCTTCATTGTTATGGGTTTACGGCCAATATAAATATGTTCACTTTTACAGTCCCGGGATCGAATTTAGTCGTCAGAATCTGACGTCTACAGACGTCAGATTCTGACAACTAAAATCGATCCCCGCGCTGTAAGAGTTAAACCATGAAAACTCACATGTGATCTCATCCTGTTGGTATCAAGTAATTGTACTTTTATGTCCTTATTATTCACAGGTCACGGCCATCAGCCACTTATCATATCTGATCAATAGGCCTACGCCAACCTGATGTGTATTGATAAATCACAAACGTGAATAGCTAACATCTTCACAACTGTTATGTTCAGTCAAAAATCAGAACATTAGTTAGAGACCCACTGCACTATAACCATAAATATGTGACGAGTAGCCTTTAGGTTCAAGTATTATATGAAATATAAAATGTTGTAATTTGTATAACATTTTTGCATCAGAAAATGTTCGCAAAATGTTTATTCTTATCCTGGAATGGGCTTCAAGAATATTGAATATTGTCAAGAATATTATTCTCAAAATAATGGTTCTGTCAGTACATATAACGGAATGCAGTGCAACTCGTTCTTGAAGTCAGTCATTCAGTCATTATAATTATGAAAGTCAACACCGGACTCTACGAAATGTAAAAAAAGCAAAATATATAGTTGCATTCAGTGAAATCTTCAATTTAATGTCACACAAAGTCGTACTAAATTAGCGCAAGTGTATAGATCGACAAACCCGGTCTTTATATTACCTAAATAAGGTTGGTCGGCCACATTAGAAGGCCCAATTTAGCCTACATTAGGCCCACCCTGATGACTAAGATGTATGAACATATCACATGATCGTCCAGATGAATACAAGAGGTTTCCAAAGGTTGCATAATTCAGAGATAGGGATCTAATCTACAATGTGCATTTGAGTGATAGCACATGACAGATATGAGAGTACAGATTCACTGATGACCATATTACAAACTGTACAACAACCGTTGACTTGCTTCTTTATCAGCCAATATGTTCCATTAATATAACCTTTGAATTACGAAAAACATATTGCCGGAAATGAGAAATATTCATCCTATTTTTGAATAACTTGTCTATCTACCATATGACTTCAGTTATATGCTTACAGTGTGTTTACAATGTGTTTAATAGTCCAGGCAATTTAGCCCTGAATAGTGTTTTTACTCTATATTGTTAAGATATTATCGCTACACGGTACGATCATGACTGCGTATATGCACCACGATGCGTATTAATATCACAAACCTGAATTGATTACAGGAATAAACATAATTATTAGTACTTAATATTACCGTGTATACTGTAGATCTGGTAATTTTCGCGTGGTTAAATTTTCCCGAATTTCAGATTTTGAGACTTTTCACGAAATCTAGAATTCGCGAATTTTCCTTTTTCTTAAGTAGCGCTGTTATAGTAATAATTTTTGCGAGATTCTTGAATTCGCGAATTTGTCCTCCTCGCGAAATTCGAGAAAAACCTCGCAAATATTTCCAGATCTACAGTATATATGCATCGCTACCCAGCAAACACGCGATGTTGGCCCAATGCTGGGCTGACGTTGGCCCATCGTGGTAGACAATGGACCAACGTCAGCCCAGCATTGGGCCAACGCCGCGTGTTTGCTGGGTACAGGTCTGCGCACCGATTTTAGACGTCAGAATCTGATCATGGAGTCCATATACGTCCGATTCTGGCGTCTAAAGTCGAGCCCCGCACTCAAAGAATTAAAACAATATAATGGCAGTAGACCCTTTACATAGGTATTCAAGTGAAGCGAAAAGAGCTAATTAAGCCATTTATGATGACTTCACATTGAAAAAACCGTTGTTCTCCATTGTTTACGCAAAAAGTTTTCAGTTTCGTAAGGGTTGATATAACGGTCACCATATAGGCCTAACAAGCTGTATATAATAATCAAACAGCCGAGAGTGACAGTAGGTGTGAGGAACGTCTGATAAACAAGCATGGCAACAATGAGAGGGTAAGCTCTACATTACTAACTAACTATAGATAAGCCTACCAAATATTTCACTGCATTGCTGAATGAAACGATAAACATTTTTGTTTAAGTTTTATTTAATCATATTTAGAATACGTAAAGGTAGATAATATATATATAACGTTTAAATGCCAAAAAAATTAATAACACTTGTGACAATAACTGCACAACAATGTAAAACATCCACTTCAACTTATTTGAAAAGAGACAAACAAGTCTACATATTTATATGTTTCTCACCAATTATGTTGATGAGAAGTAACATAACATCTGTACAAGACAAGGGTTTGGCCAAAGCAATTACCGGTAGCTCAACAGCAAATTAGTCCGGCTGAAGTTTAGTATTAGGGCTCTTTCAATACATAAGCGCAATGTTTCCATATCAACTCATGTCGCACTAAATGTCCTCTTGTGGAACTTTCCTAAACAACATATTGGCTTATCCATGCTCCGTACCAGTAACCAAGGGCCAGTTTCTGTATCGTACTTAAGTAAAAAGTGTAAATTTTGTACTTAAGTATGTTATAGAAACCGACCCCTGCGGCCGATTTCTATAACATACTTAAGTAAAAAGTTTACTTTTTACTTAAGTATGCTATGTAAACCAGCCAACTTCATTTTGTACTTAGGTATGTTACAGAAACCGGCCCTTGCGGCCGGTTTCTGTAACATACTTAAGTACAAAGTTGATACTTTTTACTTAAGTATGATACAGAAACCAGCCCCAGTACATGTCCATCGATCAAGACACAGCCACTGACATAGGTCAAGTAACATTTGGAACGTGGTCAATACCTTCAATGACAGTGGCAATAGGCTTTGCTTTTGATGATCAGTCCATGTCTGCCTCACTTTTAGCTAATGACAAAGGCACACGAGTGTAAGTATTTCGGATATAACATCTAGTGGGTTCTGACCAATTGTTTTGATTTTCTCTCATTCATTTCTCCTTAGTCTGAAGGAATTTGACATAACCTCGCACATATAGGCCATACAACGTCTTTTTTTTGCTTTTTGCTGTTTATTGGGGTATGCTTGTCACTAAGTCTATTCCAACTGTCCAAACGCATTTCAGGCCATCCAGTGGGTTTTAACTAATTTTTTTGTTTCCCTCTCATCCACTTCTCCTACAGTTCTAACCTGATCGACTGGTGATTTACACACTTTGTTTGCCGGGGTCTATGGCTCCCTGATGTAATTGTTTTTTGTTGTAACCGCCGTGGTTAAAACTGAACTGATATTCACTTATGTCTTAGAATATGCCATGCTAATAAGACGTGTCAGCTTCCAAATTTTTGTCTTTATATATTATTGAGTCATCAAGATATTTGCACTTATTTTACACATATAAAATTGTCAGGACTGAACGCGTATCAGTATGTGTATCAATGTTACGGTGTATCTGCACACTAGATATCGAGTACTCAAGTATTTGTATTGTATACGCTACATGGCCATAATCACAAGTTGTTTGATCAGTGACTTAGATTCATTAAATCTATGACCATCATTTCATATTTCAGCAGAAAATACTGTAGATCTGATAATATTCGCGAGGTTTTAATTTTCGCGAATTTCGCAAATTCACACACGCTCACGTGCACAAAAAAATCAGTACAGATAACCAAGCGCCTCGCCCGACGGGCTAGTGGGTGTGGCGCTGGTAACAGCATGTTAATCACCCTATATCCAAGATGGCGGCGGCCGCCATCAATTTTAGGTTTTTTTTTTTTTTTTCAAGGGTGGGAAACCCACATCCGTCTTGATAACATTATAAATATGTATACTAGAGATGGCTGTCGGACTGAAAACAATAGAATTACATAAGCCACTTGACTAAATATTCAAATAGATTTTTGTTTGATTTAGAATCGGCCTACAATCAGCGCCATAATAATAATGATGATGATGATGATGATGATGATGATGATGATGATGATGATGATGATGATGATGATGATGATGATGATGATGATGATGATGATGATGATGATGATGATGATGATGATGATGATGATGATGATGATGATGATGATGATGATGATGATGATGATGATGATGATGATGATGATGATGATGATGATGATGATGATGATGATGATGATGATGATGATGATGATGATGATGATGATGATGATGATGATGATGATGATGATGATGATGATGATGATTTTAATAATAATAATAATAATAATAATAATAATAATAATAATAATAATAATAATAATAATAATAATAATAATAATAATAATAATAATAATAATAATAATAATAATAATAATAATAATAATAATAATAATAATAATAATAATAATAATAATAATAATAATAATAATAATAATAATAATAATAATAATAATAATAATAATAATAATAATAATAATAATAATAATAATAATAATAATAATAGCTTTATTTCACGAGGGTAAACCCAATGAGCGATAGCTCATCTGCCTTGTGGCCCTCAACATATATACCAAACACACATATACTTGATAGGAGCTTGATAGGAAATAAGAGCTAATTTAACTTTTTAAACTTTTGTTTACTTGGTGATAATGGATCAGCATCTAAAATTAGTCGAGCCGCTTTCTTTTGCAATTTCGTTATGACATTTTCATTTTCTCCACACCCAGTTCCCCAAACTATGCAGCAATATTCTATGATAGGTTTTATATAATAATTGTAAAATAAAATTTCAAATGGAAGATATTTGCGTATTCTACTGAGAAGTGAAAGTTTAAGAGAGACACATTGGTTTACATGAGCAACTTGTTTTTTCCACGAAAGTGTAGGCCTACTGTCGACAAAAACCCCAACAATTTTGCATTTTCCACCTCATCTAATTTATTGTGGTCAATCATTACTGAACTAGTGGGGATGCAGGAGACTTGTGAATTGTGTAGATGTTTACTGGATATAAATAAGGTGTTTGTCTTTTCGATACTAAAAACCATTTGGTTTTGGTGACACCATGTATGTATACTGTTGCCACAAGGTTGTAATATATTTTTTTTTTTTTTGTTTTGTCCAGATTTACCTATAACCGCGTCATCTGCAAATAAAAACAAAGGTCGCTGAAGTGCTATTATAGGGAAATATCAATAATAAAGATAGGAAACAGTAAAGGGCCAAGAATGGAGCCCTGCGGCACACCACAGATTACTGGCATTGGCCCAGATATTGTATTTTTAATTTTTACAGATTGTTTCCTATCGCTGAGATATGTTAAAAACCAGTGCTGCGCTTTTCACTGCATTTTCACACCTTTATTTTTTCTAATAAGATATTATGATTTACCAAATCGAATGCTTTACAAAGCTCTACTAAGAGTAGACCCACTTGATTGCGGTGTATAATGCAGAAAGCCATTCTTTAGTCATCACTGTTAATGCACTTTCGCATGAGTGATCAGCTCTAAATCCGGATTGTCTTTTATTTAATAAATTATGTGAGGAAAGGTATCCATACACATGAACAGAAATGAAATAAAATGAATCGGGCTTTAGGCCACCTTTGTGCACATATAAGCTAAACTGGGCCAGGAGAACCTCCTGAGGATGGTGAGATGATTGAGATGACACTGTCCTTCAGACACAGGATCCGAAATTCGAGCCCTGGCGGTCTGAGGCCGAGCACGCTACCTCTCGGTCACGGAGGCTCCCCACAATACTGACTTTCACACGTGGATGGGGAAGAAACATTTTTTGTTACTTTCAAACCGCCGAGACCAGGAACCGAACCCCGAACACTGGCGTAAAAGGCCCCCGCCCACAAATGAACAGAAACATAGTAGAAAATATGTTATTCGTGGTTTCAAGATTTATATGGAAAGTGGTTGAAATATACTCACTTTGGAACTTAGGGTGAAACGATTGTGACGTTTCGATCTGCCTTCGGCAGATCTTGATCACGCAATGAGCAGGGTGGCGACGTCACCCACCACACCTACATTGGGGGGACGAATTCAGTTCGAGGAACGTTCGGTTCAAGGAACATTGTAAGCTGGATAAAAAATGAAATGAATCGGGCTTTAGGCCACCTTTGTGCACATATAGGCTAAACTGGGCCAGGAGAACCTCCTGAGGATGGTGAGATGATTGAGATGACACTGTCCTCCAGACACAGGATTCGAAATTCGAGCCCTGGCGGTCTGAGGCCGAGCACGCTACCTCTCGGTCACGGAGGCTCCCCACAATACTAACTTTCACACGTGGATGGGGAAGAAACAATTTTGTTTCTTTCAAACCGCCGAGACCGGGAACCGAACCCCGGACTCTGGCGTGAAAGGCAGCGGTGCTAACCACTACCCTAGGGCCCCCGCCCTGTAAGCTGGATAAACCGACTGGGGTAGGAGACCACTGTAACACCACCGGTCACAGTGTCTCCATGGATAATTTGAAAGTCCTAGACAGAGAACAGGACTGGATGAATCGCAAGGTGAAGGAGGCCATCCACATCAAGCAGAGAGCACCTTCCATGAATAGAGACCAGGGCTACCAGCTGCCACCCATCTATGGTCAGATCATTCCGCGACCAACACCACTATCTGAGCCGAATCACCCACCCTGATCATTGCTTAAGCTACATATTTTCAGTATAGAATCCAATAATGGTGTTGCAGCACTTAAGAAATAGAGCCTGAATGTCACTATATATTCGATAAAGTTGTTCAATAATGCCATGTGTGTTGTTCATAATATGTATTTTTCAGCTTGTTCGACTACATATTTGGTATTCCACGTGAAACTGACATAGAGTACCACGTAGAGGAAATCACTAAAATGGGGTATGCTAACCAGTTGATATTTTGTATGCTAACACATTTGCATTCATATCAAACTAATTATATTTGTCAATTATATAGGACACATCTCACTATATTGGAAGCAGTCTACTCAACATGCAATGCATATGTTTAATTTCAGTGATTTAAAACAAGGGGATCAGATTGCAGTCATATTCAAAATTGGTGACAAGGAATTATTTCATCATGGTATTTATCTGTCGGAAAGCTGTGAAGTGATCGATTTTAGTATCGAGGGATTTCGTAAAATAGATCTGTTTGAGTTTTGGCAATGGACTGAGAATCAGACATTGTTTCGACTAAGATTCCCTGGGAAGGAATGTAATCCCAATTCTGTGGTCAAAGAAGCTCTGGCTCTGTACAACAAAAAGAAAAAGTGGCAACCGTATGATTTTTTGAAAAATAACTGTGAGCATTTTGCAACATGGTGTAAAACGAAGAATAGAATCTCTCAACAGTCAATTCACGAGATGAGAAAGTCACTCATTGAAAAATGCTTAACGGCAGCGAACGTCATTAAACATGTTAAAAGAAACAAAAAATAAAGAAAAAGTACAGAGGCCTGGCTAGGCTAATTATGTTAAATCGTGTTTTCATAATTAATTCTATCGTGATAAAATCGATCGATCTATCAATAAATTATTCAATCAATTATTAAATGAATGAATGAATCAATAAATGAATGAATGAATGAATGAATGAACGAATGAATCAATTAATCAATCAATCAATCAATCAATCAATCAATCAATCAATCAATCAATCAATCAATCAATCAATCAATCAATCAATCAATCAATCAATCAATCAATAAATCAATCAATCAATCAATCAATCAATCAATCAATCAATCAATCAATCAATCAATCAATCAATCAATCAATCAATCAATCAATCAATCAATCAATCAATCAATCAATCAATCAATCAATCAATCAATCAGATGAAA
Organism: Flabesymbios commensalis; assembly: GCA_964017125.1. NCBI lineage: Eukaryota > Metazoa > Annelida > Polychaeta > Terebellida > Flabelligeridae > Flabesymbios > Flabesymbios commensalis. Next base: position 2,641,531 of record OZ024905.1, read on the forward strand.
ATAGGGCAACCCCCGAATTCAGGCATTTTTGAAAGATCACTTCCCCGGATGAAAATTTTTTCACAGTATTGCATTTCCCCTCTGACGCATTTCCTATGACTTGACCCAGAAAATTATTCACCGGCCTCAATAGCACAGGCTCGCCAGGCAATCAATCAATCAATCAATCAATCAATCAATCAATCAATCAATCAATCAATCAATCAATCAATCAATCAATCAATCAATCAATCAATCAATCAATCAATCAATAAATCAATCAATCAATCAATCAATCAATCAATCAATCAATAAATCAATCAATCAATCAATCAATCAATCATTCAATCAATCAAACAAGCAAACAAAATGTAATATTTGCCACTGCGCTGTTGGCGCAAATGGCAAGTTATACATCTCAATATATGCATGAAAGGCAGTTGTCATAACATTTTTCCCCGTTGAATTATGGAGTTCTATGGTCAATAATTGTGGAGACCGGCTGCCTGGTCCATCATATATAACAATGCGAGCTTTACATTCCAAAAGATATATAGATCTGCATATAATCTGCTGGTTTGAAATTAAAAGTACATGTTTTAAATAAACGATTGGTCTTTTGAAATGCCAATAGATTCAAGGAATATGCATCAATAAACGCCTTTAATGTTAGAATACCAGTTCCATTTGTTACTACTGTAAAAACAATAGAGCCGGAATTTCAGATGAGCAAATGTAGATATGGTCATTACGGCTGTATTACTGGTAGTGATCATGGTCCATGGTAATCGCCTCCCAGTATAATATGTGGTATGTCTCCTACCCGGTATGACTGGGCCGCCCAACTCATTTACTGCGCGAGGCCCAGTCACACTGACAGCCATTTTTTTCCGCAGCCAGCTGTGTAAAAACGACATTCGCTCTGCCTACCAAAAATCTTTGATGCCATGAAATTGAGACAAATATTTCAAGTGTCTACGAAACCTAGGCCATTTTCAGCAGGCGTAAACTTTTGATCGTATTAGGATTATTACATTTAAAAATGGATGTCACTGTGTCAGCGCCTCGCGATGTTATCAGGGTAGTATGTCTCCCTCTATGTCTCATATATTCTGATACAGACATGCCGTGATACACCTTACTATACCACTCAAAATCAAACAACAGGAAATCTATATGTATAATAAAACTATGTAATATTTGAATATTTAACATCATGTGTTTGTGGCTGGTGTCAACACTTTGGTGGTTGATATTAGTACAGTATGTACAATTTTTATCTTTATCAAGTTGAATAGCTTTGTGAGATTTATGACGTTTTCTATGATAGATATTTAGACGTGATACGTGATATAGCGTTTATACTATTCTATCAATACCATAATCTTCGGGCGGATTGCCGGTGGCGTACCCTGGTTCCTCTGCTCGACAACTATGCTAATGTAGCTCCAGTAGCAGTGCAGGCGCTGTCAGCAGTGCAGGACTGATGTTGGTCATGGTAGCCTTGAAACAACCGGCAATGAAGTGTTAGACATTAAGTGTCTCTCTTGGGATGAATGGAGTTAATAACCTTTAGCTATTGTTACACTGGGGACTATCCGACCCGAGGATAGTGGAGCTGTGCGAAATGTCAAAGAGTTACAGCGTCAAATTGCATAGCGAAATTCAAAATTCTGTGGAGGAGACACTTTTCAGGATATATCCCTTTCTTATTTCGCATATTTGTTATATAAAAATAGTAATGATCTAGCTATACGGCACGGTTTTCCAGATATTACGCATATAAAAATCGACAATTATCACGAGTCCGCCATTTCAAAATGTATCAAGGTGAAAGTTTTCAGGGCAGATTCCGCTTGAAACCACACATTTTATTTATAGTAATGTGTCAGCTAAATAGTCCGGTTTTCCAGATACAACGCATTTTCAAGTTGATTACTGTCGTATGTCGGCCATTATTTATGTATTCGAGCTGAAATTTTTCAAGACATTCCCCTGTCTGAAATCCCACCTTTTTTTCAATAGAAATGGTCTAGCAATCTGGCACGATTTTCTAGTTTATAAACATATTGAGGTCAAAAATGGCCATAAGTCTACCATTTTGAATTTGTTCAAATTGAAATTTCCACAGTATATCCCCACCCGAAACCGCACATTTTGTTCAATAGTAAAGATCTAGCTATCTGTAACGGTTCTCAAGTTATTACGCGAATATTCATGGTATTTCCCTACCTGAAACGCTAATTTTGTTTGATACTAATGGTCTAGCTATCTGACCCGGTTTTCCAGATATTACTCATACTTTAAAATTAATGGTCAATAATGGGATATTTTGGCTGCCATGACCTACCCTGATGACATCGCAAGGCTCTGGCATAGTGACCACCATTTTTTAATATATTAGTTCAAAAAGATCACAAGTTTACTCCCGATGTCCCTCTATAAACCCATTAAACTGGTTAAATTAAAGTTTGTCTTAGCCCTGGATTGCATTACCTGCCAGATGGTCTTACTTTTTAGCTATATGATATTTTCCGATGAAAATTTCACGTTAGTCGTCGCGTGACTCGAAAATAGTCCTTGCGAAATTTCATGAAAATCGGTTGAGACTTTACTGAGAAATCGGCGAAAAACATGTGATACAAGTTAATCTGATGGCGGGTGTAGCTTCATTACTTCAAAAATCATATGGACCTTGAAATTGACCTTTGAGCTTGAATCTACAAAAATGCTCAAATATCTCAAGCTGGCACTCATCGAATTTGAATTCAGCACAAAAAAATCCATAAGAAACAATAAAAAGACATTGTAGGCTAAAACAAGGTTAGGTCATCTCTAGCTCGGACTAGACCCTTGACTCGTGTCACTTGAAGGTGAGCCAGTATGTCCCTACCATTCACTGGGACCACCTGAAGGTGAGCCAGTATGTCCCTACCCTTCACAGGGACCACCTGAAGGTGAGCCAGTATGTCCCTACCCTTCACATGGACCACCTGAAGGTGAGCCAATATGTCCCTATCCTTCACACGTGTCACGTGAAGGTGAGTCAGTATGTCCCCACCCTTCACAAGAACCACCTGAAGGTGAGCCAGTATGTCCCTACCCTTCACTCGTGTCACCTGAAGGTGAGTCAGTATGTCCATACCCTTCACTCGTGCCACCTGAAGGTGAGCCAGTATGTCTCTACCCTTCACTCGTGCCACCTGAAGGTGAGCCAGTATGTCTCTACCCTTCACCCGTGTCACCTGAAGGTGAGTCAGTATGTCCCTACCCTTCACAGGGACCACCGGAAGGTGAGCCAGTATGTTCCTACCCTTCACATGGACCACCTGAAGGTGAGCCAATATGTCCCTATCCTTCACACGTGTCACGTGAAGGTGAGTCAGTATGTCCCCACCCTTCACAAGAACCACCTGAAGGTGAGCCAGTATGTCCCTACCCTTCACTCGTGTCACCTGAAGGTGAGTCAGTATGTCCATACCCTTCACTCGTGCCACCTGAAGGTGAGCCAGTATGTCTCTACCCTTCACCCGTGTCACCTGAAGGTGAGTCAGTATGTCCCTACCCTTCACAGGGACCACCTGAAGGTTAGCAAGTATGTCTCTACCCTTCACCCGTTTCACCTGAAGGACAGCCAGTATGTCCCTACCCCACACACGTGGCACCAAAGTCTGTAGAATACAGACACCATCATTGATTCACTGATCAGCTTATTACCACCGCTAGAGGTTCACATCCACCGCTTGTATAGAATACAGATCAGGGCCCCACGAAAGCAAAGAGTGTTCATGATGTTATGACAAGGTATAATTCGTTCTATGTGTTTATAACGTTGTGGTATTAGCTTTCCTCAACCCATTCAGCACAGGGACCTACTTCGGACGTCAGAATCTAACATATGGTATATGCATGTCCGATTTTGACGTCTAAAGTCGATCACCACAATAAAATAATTACCAATTTATAGTAGCCGTAGACCCATAACATTCAAATGAAGCAGAAAGAGCTGACTATGACATTGATCATGATTGCAATTAGAAAAAGCCTTTAATCTCCATGGTTCGCACAATATTTCAGCATTGTAAGGGGATAAAGATGAGTTATAAATTTACAGTGTTAATTTACCTTCAAATATATATTCTTGGTAAAACGAAAATAAGTTGGCGTTCATCAAAGTAGAAAGTCTACGTGCATTGAACTTTGTCTTCGGTAGATAATAACATACAGTCCATTATGCTGATGATAGGAGGTACATAGCTGAAGAATCCATAACAACACTGTTCTCAGTGGATGATTAAAATACAGTCCACTATAATGATAACAGGGAGTACATAACTAAAGACACCATAGCAGTACTGTGCCTTCCACGAATTATCCAAGCATTGGAAAAGCGAAATCAAATATAAACAAAATGTAAAAAGTGTCTGGGGTATTATTTTTTCAGTCAAGTGAAATATATTTGTGAAAACTTTTAACTTCCGAGACAGCATTACATTTTGATTTCTATTTCTTAGAATGAGAGTTACTTTGGTTATATCAATGCAAATGATCATTAAGAAGATACAATCAACTGAACATATTAATGCATACATGAAATTCCAATCTTTTGAAATATGACATTCACCAACAGAGCAAAAATTATCAAAAACTACACCCTTAAGCTGGGTATTCGCTATCAAAATACTTACAGAGTACAAAAGAAAGTAAATAAACCATATCAAATTGCACCATAAAAATGTTTTCTTCAGCCATCGACACTGATGAGCAAAGGGATGTATTATTTTAAAGGTAATTATTGTCACCGTAAAACACTTAAATGCCAGGTGTGTTCCCACTGATATGGAGAAAATAAAATGTAATACATGACATCCGATACTTTTCCTCCAGCTTATGAGATGAATGTCTAATATTCCAACTATAGATAAACAAACTAAACATGTAGTGCAACAAGTAGATGCAAACACATGGTTGAATATGCAAATATTATAATATTTTTTAGTTTTAGATTTCATAATTAATATTTTTAATGTTTTTATTAAAATAATTAATACAACAATGGTAGCCAAAACGGTGACAGAAATGAGTGTTATAAGTGATGCCGTATTTGTCATTATTCCATAGCATTTGGTGATCTCACCATCAAAGATACAATCAATTTCTTTTGGCCACAGACAACATAGCTTGGAATCTGTTACTGCTGTTTTCAGGTTGAAATATTTGGTCCTAAAAGTCATTCTCCACTGGAATTTGACATGTTGTAAATTAATATATTTCAAAGAATGCATCCCATTAATTATTTCTAAAAATATTATTGGGTTATGTTTAGCATAGAGCGCTGTTAAATGTTCCAGTTGTAAATCATAAGACATAAGCAGGGTGATTTCATTATTGCTTATATCTACCACAACAAGTTTACTTAAAAGCTCCGCACCTAAGAAACTAGTATCGTTTATTAAATTGACACTAAAATTGGCAAAGAGTATTTTCTGGTGAAATACGTGATTCTGTAGGTTTGAAGCAAAAATAATTCGTCTGATTTTACAAGCTGATACGTCTACAAAAACTAGGGACTGCGTTAAAAAAATATCAATTGACAAAACTGTTTGTTTTCCTTTCAAAATTACACCTTTACTGTAAGTGTCACCTATAATAGTGACTATACCTGTTTTGTTGTCCCCAGTACAATACAATAAGTATCCATTACATTTACAAGAAGGGGGACAGTAGCCACATGTGATTTCATCATCAAAAGATAAAATACAATCAACATGCCCATCACATATTTGATCAGGACTAATACACCTAGATTCACCTCGGCATTTCAAAAACCCAGGACATGACAGATTCGTGCAAGATGCTTCATCCTCACCATATATACAATCTCTCTGCGCATCACAAACTAAAGACATATGTATGCAATATAAAGATCTACATCTGAACATACCAGGGCAAACCATATAAGAACACATGCTGTGTCTTCCGGGTAAAGCACATAGCTCTCCAGATGCTCTAACTTTGCAAATGTCAGAGAACGGTGTGTTATGTTTACTTTTATGACAAGGTATTGCAAACTCTCCAATGTCCATTACAGACTGGTTAATCATTACAGACTGGTTATTGGGTTTATTCGCCTGTTCCTTTGTAGATTTATCCTCCATCTTTGTAATTCTCCTCAATCTAAGTAATTCGTGCAAATCGTCAGTAAATTTTGCTTCCTGTTTAAATGTCCATTTAGTATTGACAATCAGCTGACTGAGATTGATATTTTCAACACGCCTCTTTAGGCATAGGTCATCTTCGTCAAGCATTATCACATGTGACATCAAACCATCACAAATTGTATGTAGCTTGATAGGTGGGACCAGTGGTCCAAATATGTCATTACAATTGAGATACATTAAACAAGGCAGATATAAACTGTTGTTCAGAAAAGAAAACACTGGTTGCTGTAAAACAACTGGTTCACACAGTGTCTCATCCTCTCCACCCAAGCAATCATCCACAGAGTCACACACATAAAGTAAGAGTATACATGTCCCATCTTCACATTGGTAATATTCCGCATTACACATTATGGTGGTGTGTGTCACACTTGGTTTCTCACAAATAAACACATCAGTCGGAGGAGTATAATCCCCACAAGAAACAGCTGTCCATCGCCTAGATCCTCCAAAAGAAAAGTTGGGATATTCTGCTCTAGTGCATCTTCCATTGACACTGACGAGTATTCTAATATTAGTAAGTTGATATTCTGAAGCAAATTTAATGAAAGATAATAAAGGGTGAGAATTCTCTAGTGCTTGCCTACTTTCAAAAAAGTTATATATATCTGAGAACAAATCGTCACTCCATTTCATTTTGCTATGACTGATCGCTCTTGCCATCTTGAACTCGTCTTCCATTGTCCCTGCATTACCATATGAAACCAGATTTACCAACGAACTATTCATCAGAGAACACGACTTTGCAGCAGCATCAGACGTAAGTGTGGCAGGTGATCTAATCATCGTATAACATTTACTGTGATTCACAAATCTAAACCAGTCTCTTTCACAACTGAAATGTGGATTTTGTAAATTGATAGACTGAGTGTTAGGTTGATGTAGAGTAGGTTGACATATATAAGTGCCAGCAAATATACCATTGCAAGGTACAACATACCACTTCATGTATAATTTGGGATCTGAATCTATAACTACAACTGTACAGTTTGTTCTGAGTGATTGATCTGGTTGTTTATTTCTCCAGCTCTTTGGACCTGGCTCTGGTGTCATCACAGTGTTTGTTGAAAGTATTTGTATAGCCCTCTTAATATTCTGTATTCTATGCATTCCTGGCTCAAACCAGAAGCTGTGAGTTAAACGAGTCCCATCATTCCACGAGGTGAAACCACCCTGTAGTAAATATAGAAATATGTTAATAAGTAGGCCTATTATTTAAATGAGTAGGCTTACAGCTCACCGATCATACTGTACAAAATATAATATAATATATTTTAAGATTTTATAACCACGAGCCTTGTCTTGTGTCTATGCAGTAAAATAGTTTATCATTGTTCAGAACAGTCAATCCGATTTGCTAGCTGCTCAAATCATTTATGTGTAGAGGCTTGGCTAGAGCATGTGGCTATGTATGTTAGAAAATCAGATATAACCTGTTTATTTCTCTTCAGTCCTATAAATATCACATCTCCCATTTCAGATAGCATCTCCAGATAATGTTTAGCAACCAGTCTCATCGTGTCATCATAAAAATTACCTATAAGTGTCATGCCCTCTTTCTCACACGAACGTTGCGCTTCAAGCCAAGATAATTGTCTGTAAATAGTCGTGACATTTTTCAATTGAACGCACATCTTCACCCAAGTATTTAATTAGATTATTAGAATAATAATAACAAATAGTTTGACATTATACAACTTGACGTTCTTACGATAGTTCTTTTAGCTCTCAAGAGGGGTTTATGTTTTCAGATTTCTTCCAAGTTTAAGTTTAACGTGTTAGTGCATAAGCTGATCCGGTGTAGGCCTAATGACAATTCTCCTATATTTAAATAGATGATATATATGCAACAGTACATTTAAAAATTAGTATTTTTAGTTTTTTCATTTCGACCATTTTGAATTTTGCCAGCCCATTTTAAATTTAAGCAATCTTCTTGGTCATTTTGGATTATGACAGATTGATTTGATTTTTGTTTTTTTTGCAATAATTTTTAAAATTTGGTTGGAATTTTAGATTGTACCATAGTTGTAAGTATCATCATGAAATGCTGTGTTATGAAAAACTATATATTTCTTTGTGAATTGAGAGCACGAACCAGAGGGCCCAGTGAACACATAGACTTGACTCACTGTTGCTTTATTGCAACATTCAGTCTGCGAATGTAGGTATACGTCCAAACTAATAACTGGCCCTCAGTCTCAATACGTTCCAAGTATGAAATTATTTATCAAATCACTAGGAGACTTACCTTACAGTGTGAAACCTATAACTCCTGGCTGCTGCTTGCTTCAGATCTATATCGCTTAGTTCATCCTCGTCTGATACTTTCACAAACACAATACATTTATCAATTCCGCATGGCGCTTGTGGTATATTTATCTTCATCCAAAAACTTTGATAATTCAATTCTATTGATACTTTTTCTCCAATTTTAGCTGAATATATATCAACTCTATCTTTATATTTTCGATATATTTTCAAATCAAATGAATTGTTTCTACACCTGTTAGGGCAGTATTCGGGATATGACGTTAGGATGTGATGTCGAGAATAATTGTTTGTATAATTTTCATGCTTTATTAACGTAGAAGGTGGCTCCATTTGTGTAGTATAATTCAAACAGTGGTCCAGTGAAAATATGGTTTCCACGGGAAAACTTCTTCTTGCTGAAAAAAATGTATCAAACCAACACATTGCTATATATATCTTCATGTATGATCTCAAATTGCCTCTTTCTTGCAGACAGGCACAAGGAAGTGAAACATTAGCTCTAACAAGAAATTGAAACATATGTGTAAATGAATTATCTTTGATTATATTTGAAACATGTTTTTCTTCATTGTATCCAAATCGTGAGTGCGTGTAGTGTAGGGTAGTGACAGTATAGGAGGCCGTATCTTCATTTGTACCAGTTCCAGGTACACAGTCATCTATAGTTTCGGCCAGACCTATGGTCATGCGTGCAGATCCCACAGGTCTGTTAGGAATATTCAGCTTGATATTACACATCAGATTTAGACTTCGACTCCTTGATTCTGGACAGATATATTTACGACAAAATTCAATAGTGTCAATTAAAAGAGTATTGTTATTGTCTAATATATTATTATGTAGATTATATATCAAACACTGTCCCTTCACCATTCTTTTCATGTGAATGTAACCCCTGGAATACCCAGATAACCAAACTATCAATATAAATTCAACTGTGCCATCATTCTCTAATACAATTCTGTGACCTGTTTGACACAAAGCCTTATCTTGACTGGGAATGTAATACAGACCTCCAAATTGACACTTTGGAGTCACGTAGCCAGTCATAGCTGTAAAGGTTAGTTCATGGATATATTGTTGGATGAGGTATGGAGTATACCCAATGCTGGGAAACGACATCTTTATCCACGGAATAGAGCAGATGATGTTATCCTTGTGATCTGAATGCACTGTTTTAACTTTACCAGTCACCTTACAATCAGGGTAAGACAAATCATCAACTTGCGAATACAATATAGACCACTGCTCTTTTTCCTCAAATGGCAAATTATACATTTCAATATATGCATGAAAGGCAGTTGTCCTTACATTACTTTTTCCCGTTGACTTATCGAATTCCATGGCCAATAATTGTCGAGAGCGACTGCCTGGCCCATCATATATAACAATACGAGCTTTAGATTCAACATTGGATCCAAAAGATATGTAGATCTGCTTAAAATCTGCTTGTATGAAATGATAAGTACATGTTTTAAATAAACGATCGGTCTTTTGAAATGTCAATAGATTCAATGTATATGTGAGGTTTGCTACTATGTGTGAATAAACGCCTTTAATGTTAGAATACCAGCTCCATTTGGTACTACTGTAAAAACAATACAGCCGGAATTTCAGATGAGCATATGTAGATATGGTCATTACGGCTGTATTACTGGTGGTAATCATGGTCCATGGTAAGCGCCTCCCAGTATAATATGTTGTATTTAACCCGCCATCTCTCATATATTCTGATACAGACAAGCCGTGATACACCTTACTATACCATTCAAAATCAAACAACAGGAAATCTATATGTATAATAAAACTATGTAATATCTGGATATTTAACGTTTTGTGTTTGTGGCTGGTGTCAACACCTTTGTGGATGATGTTAGTACAGTATGTACGATTCTTATCTTGATCACGTTGAATAGATTTCAGAGATGCGTGATGCCTTTTATGACAGTGATGTATACGTCTGCTTAAACAGTGATATAAGCGTTTGAAGTTGTCTATCAATGCCACCTCTGGCTGATTGTTACAATCGAATACATCTCTTAGTAACAACTGTCTTTGTTCAAAAAGATGTTCCTTTGGTACTTTTCCTGTCAGGTATTGATTTACAACTGGTGAAGCCTCCAGAACAAGGAGAAGTGAAAACGCCACAATCTTCATCCCGACCAGGTCAATATGCCGACTGAAACAAGGACTAAAGATTCTGTCAAAATAAATAGGGTATTGTCACATTCAACAATTATCCTATTTTATTTTATTATTGACGATGCTATCTGAGCTGAAAAACAATTTGCTGGGAGAAAACATATCCTATCCGTCACTGAAGACACAATAAATATATAAAAAATCTGCATTATATTCAATTTCTTTATTCATGATATATAGGCCTACAAACTTTTAGAAATTTAGAAAACACTTCAGGGAATGAATGAGGCCCATGAAGACGGGCAATTAATCACATGCACCACAGGTCAACTATTATTTTTAATCCAGGTAGCATCGTTCACTCACTCACAGACACTGCCCAGATTCGGGTTACCTGCCGGTAATAGTCACTATATGCTTTTTGGTGTATCAATTGAACTCGCCAGTCATTTATCTCAGGAAAAACGTTGGAACATGTATATTTTTCGTTTGATTTTGACTGAATAATCTAATACTCGTACATCTTTATACTAAAGTTTTTTTTCAAGGTCAAAGCATCAATTTCATGTCAAGTGAGTGCATTTCTGGTATCATTCTTGAGATTTAAGGTCTTCCTCAAGATCAAAATGTTCAAGTATGATATTAACACATATGCTACTAATTGGAGCACGTATATATATATTACCTTAAATTTTACTGGATGATGTATTTTTGGTAAAATTTTGATGAAAGAAAAAGCTCAAGGTGGAAATATCAGGTGACGAGGAGGACTTAAGGGGCGACAGAGAGGCACCAAAGGGCCATGGAAAAGCATTAAAGGTAGATGCCGAGGCATTAAAAAGCGACTGATAGGTATTATAGGGCAACATGTAGGCGGTCAATGGCCACGGAGAGTTGTTAAATTGCGACCGGGCGATGATCGCACGAACATCGGGGCATCTTGGAGTGCTCAGCAGATAATTTTTTAGGTCTCACTTAAAATCCTGCCTGACGTTGGACCCAAGAAGGAATCAAATTGAAATCAGGTCAAGATCGGACAATCATCACATGAGATGGCGTGATGATCGTCTGACATTGGGGTCACTGTAAATGCGACAAGAAAACATTAAGGTGTAGCTAAGTTATATTTAAAATGGCTGGTGACCGTGTGATGGCCTGACGGCATGTACCCTATGACTGACTGACGGTGGCTGTGACAGGTCCATTGGCTGGTGACCGTGTGATCGCCTGACAGCATGTACCCTACGACTGACGGACGGTGGCTATCAGATGTCCATTAGCTTGTGACGTGTGATCTCCAGACGGCATGTATTCTATGACTGATGGGAGGTAGCCGTCAGAGGTTCATTAGCTGGTGACGTGTGATCGCCGGACAGCATGTATTCTATGACAGACGGGTGGTCGCTTTCAGAGGTCCATTGGCTGGTGACCGTGTGATCGCCGGACAGCATGTACCCTATGACTGACGGACGGTGGCTGTCACAGGTCCATTGGCTGGTGAGGTGTGATCGCCGGACAGCATTTATTCTATGACTGACGGGCGGTGGCCGTCAGAGGTCCATTAGCTGGTGACGTGTGATCGCCGGATGGCATGTATTCTATGACTGACGGGCGGTGGCCGTCGGAGGTCCATTGGCTGGTGACCGTGTAATGGCCTGATGGCATATATCATATGACTGACGGACGGTGGCTGTCAGAGGTTCATTGGCTGGTTACAGTGTGATGGCCTGACGGCATGCACCCTATGACTGAGGGGCATTGGCCATTAGAGGTCCATTGGCTGGTGACCGTGTGATGGCCTAACGGCATATATTCTATGACTGACGGGCGGTGGCTGTCGGAGGTCCATTGGCTGGTGACCATGTGATGGCCTGACAGCATGTACCCTATGACTGACAGGCGGTGGCAATTACAGGTCCATTGGCTGGTGACTGTGTGATCACTTGACGACATGTACCTTATGACTGCTGGGCGGTGGCTGTCAAAGGTCCATTGGCTGGTGTCCGTGTGATCGCCTGACAGCATGTACCCTATGACTGACGGACGGTGGCTGTCAGATGTCCATTGGCTGGTGACGTGTGATCGCCGGATGGCATGTATTCTATGACTGACGGGCGGTGGCTGTCAGAGGTCCATTGGCTGGTGACTGTGTGATCGCCTGACAGCATGTACCCTATGACTGACGGATGGTGGCCGTCGTAGATCTATTGGCTGGTGACCGTGTGATCGCCTGAAAGCATGTACCCTATGACTGCCGGGCGGTGGTCGTCAGAGGTCCATTGGCTAGTAGCCGTGTGATGGCCTGACAGCATGTACCCTATGACTGCTGGGAGGTGGCCGTCGAAGGTCCATTGGCAGGTGACCGTGTAATGGCCTGATGGCATATATCCTATGACTGACGGACGGTGGCTGTCAGAGGTTCATTGGCTGGTTACAGTGTGATGGCCTGACGGCATGCACCCTATGACTGAGGGGCATTGGCCATTAGAGGTCCATTGGCTGGTGACCGTGTGATGGCCTGACGGCATGTATTCTATGATTGACGGGCGGTGGCTGTCGGAGGTCCATTGGCTGGTGACCGTGTGATGGCCTGACAGCATGTACCCTATGACTGACAGGCGGTGGCCATTAGAGGTCCATTGGCTGGTGACCGTGTGATCACCTGATGGCATGTACCCTATGACTGTCGTGTGGTGGCCATTAGAGGTTCGCTGGGAGGTGACCGTGTGATCGCCTGACAGCATGTACCCTATGACTGCTGGGAGGTGGCCGTCGGAGGTCCATTGGCTGGTGACCGTGTAATGGCCTGATGGCATATATCCTATGACTGACGGACGGTGGCTGTCAGAGGTTCATTGGCTGGTTACAGTGTGATGGCCTGACGGCATGTACCCTATGACTTATGGACGGTGGCCGTCAGAGGTCCCTTGGCAGGTGACCGTGTAATGGCCTGATGGCATATATCCTATGACTGACGGACGGTGGCTGTCAGAGGTTCATTGGCTGGTTACAGTGTGATGGCCTGACGGCATGCACCCTATGACTGAGGGGCATTGGCCATTAGAGGTCCATTGGCTGGTGACCGTGTGATGGCCTGACGGCATGTATTCTATGACTGACGGGCGGTGGCTGTCGGAGGTTCATTGGCTGGTGACCGTGTGATGGCCTGACAGCATGTACCCTATGACTGACAGGCGGTGGCCGTCGGAGGTCCATTGGCTGGTGACCGTGTGATGGCCTGACAGCTTGTACCCTATGACTGCCGGTGGGGTGGCTGTCAGAGGTCCATTGGCTGGTGACCGTGTGATCGCCTGACAGCATGTATCCTATGACTGCCGTGTGGTGGCCATTAGAGGTTCGCTGGCAGGTGACCGTGTGATTGCCTGACAGCATGTACCCTAGGACTGATGGACGGTGACCGTCGGAAATTCATTGGCAGGTGATCGTGTGATGGCCTGAGGCTTGTACCCTATGACTGCCGGGCGGTGGCCGTCGGAAATCCATTGGCAGGTGACTAAGTGATCGCCTGACGGCATGTACCCTAGGACTGACGGCGGTGGCCGTTGGTGGTCATTGGCTGGTGACCGTGTGATGCTCTGACGGCATGCAACCCTATGACTGACGGACGTTGGCCATTAGAGGTCCATCCTGAGACCAAATGACGCACTTCACTGATTACAAGCGTAGGTAGGCACCATTCAACATATGTCTCATTTAAAATTGTATAGACCACTTTCGAGAATTACCACCCTACAAAAATATTAAAATTACCCTTTTACGTGAAATAAATGAACTTTTACTTCCAGATGTATTTATAAATTAATGTAGAATCTATCTGTCTATTTGTCTGTCTGTCTGGCCATGATACCTTACTCACAATATTCATTCCAGGCTGTGCTTCCGTAACACACTAACAACCTAAAAAAAAACTTGAAAATACGATGATAGTCAGCAATATAATATATTTATTTTCAATAATGATGCTATCATCATTGTATGTTGTCTGCCGTCACGAGGTAAGTAAGTAAAATATTTGCTTTACTTCACTTTTCGGCCAGTATGGCCATTTAAGTGAAAATTCCAGGTATTACAATATCCCATATTGTATAGTTAAAGTAGTAAAGGAAAGACAAAGCCAATAAAAGCATGATCGTACTAAAATATTTAGTTTAAAGTGTTTGATATGATAAGATGACGATGCTTCTGGCACCTATATGTAACGAGTCCGATGACATGTTGTAGCGCCTGCACGAGGTGGATTGCAGTGCAAGATATAAGTATAGCTTACATGATTAACTGTACAAAAAAAGCCTTATTGGAATTGATTTGATCTCAGATTACAAGATAGTGAGATTTGTTGCTAATCAGACCCGCGAAAGTTAATTAGTTAAAGAAGTGAAAAAACACAAAAATGGAATAAATTTCTATATCAGTTACATACGTCGTTTTTTAATGTGTGTGCCTATCATGTATCTGGTTTTAATTTAAAACTATTTATAATCCATGTATTTCCCGGTGACTACCACCTACCTTATATTTCCCTGCGTAAATCAATTATTGTTTTGGCCATATGACGAAAAAATATGTCTTGTTTAAGCAAATTTGAAGTATGCCTTTGATATGCCCCAAATGTATGTAAGGAATGTATAAAATATATAAAATACAATGACCCTTTTCATCCCCCGCTCATAGTCACGCCAGGATTCCATCCAGCGTCCGGCATCTGGCGTTACACTTTTTTGTGGGCTCGAAAAACAATTTTTTGAAATTTTAATATCAAACTCCTAGCCACATGGGGATGTGCAAGGGATTTTTAAAGATGCTACCAAAATTCAAAATGGCCGCCAGAGGTCAACTTCAAAAGTTGTTGTGGGCGCAAAAACTCTAAAACTTAAAGTCAGAAATTATTCAAATTTCACTATCACATTCCCCACGATTTGGAGATTTGCAGGTGTTTTTTTCAAGGTTTTACTAAAATGCAAATAATTTTTTTGTGAGCGCAAAAACGCAAAACCTAAAGT
This sequence comes from Flabesymbios commensalis, assembly GCA_964017125.1. Classification (NCBI taxonomy): domain Eukaryota; kingdom Metazoa; phylum Annelida; class Polychaeta; order Terebellida; family Flabelligeridae; genus Flabesymbios; species Flabesymbios commensalis. The sequence continues at coordinate 2,657,168 of OZ024905.1, forward strand.
CAGTAATAATTCAAATTTAACATTCACCTTACCCACAATCTGGAAATGTTCAGGTTGTATTACTTGACTTTAAAATGGCCACTACAAGTCGACTTTTAAAATATTTGTGACCGCAAAAACTCTAACCTAATTTATGGCGGGGGATGATATAGGACTGCAGACCTCTTGTTAAGATAATGTTTGCATAGCTTTAGGAGTCAATAATTATGTTTGTAAATCACAGGGCGCTGCAGACATTATCAAGAAAACACAGATGTAGAGGTCAGGATAGGCCTAATATGCAGTTTATGATGAAAGCACGATTTGGCAGCCATTTTGTCGGCCGTTTTAAATTTGCACAATTTATATGAGCAACCAAGCTAAAAAATGCTGGCAATTAATTGTGCATCCATAGATAAGTAATATTATAGGTTTTGAATATAATTTTAGGCCGTTTATTAAGATTATATTTTGTTACGGTGACCTCTTGATATATTATTTGAAAGATTTATGTATATAAGACTGCCTAATTTTTTTTTTAAATTAATAAATCACTCAAGTGGAATATTATTGTAGGCCTATCTCAAGTGGAATGTTACATGCATCAATGTATTCTGAAGCATCGGTAAGCTGGATGCATCGGCTTATTGCATATCTCAGTATACCTTCCTTGTAGGCCTATATAAAACATTATGGATTCATTGTGATAAATCACACTACATAAATTTTATATAAATACTATGACATGTTATGAGTAGTGGCATGGCGTAATAATGATGATTATTTCCAGCCAGCGGTTGTCCATCACAATCATAGCGGTACATTCTATGATTCAGATTGCCAGAAGGTTAGCGACATGACATCACCAAACAATTTGCATCTCTTTTCTCAAACCAATTAAGTTTTTAGTTATTGTAATAAGTGAAATCGTCTATTCAATTATGATTCTGCATTTATATCGTGCAAATATGATTGTATCATCAATACCGAAAATTCCTCGTAACTGTATATAATTATTAATGTATGCTCTCAAGCTGAATTGTTAATTTTAGTTATGTATATTTGTTTTTATTTGTGCGGACCTAGGTTAGGAGGCCCAGTCGTTAGCCGGAACAAGGACCTGGGCCATGCCATGCCTATGCCTCTTCAGTTGGGTTTTTCAGTTTTGAGCTCTGTTTATTCTTTGCTACTTAGGACTCCCATTCTGTCAGCATTTTACCCATATATGTGATACTGTGTGATTCAGTGTTCTCAAGAATGTTCCTTATGATTTATTTTCTGTCGAGTAAAAGTCTATTCCCTTATTTGTCCATGCAATTGACATAGCCTAATTATGTCCCCTGATAGCATTGAGCTTTGGGCAATCCAGGAGTATGTGGCCTGCCATGTCCCCGTGGATGATGCTATCGCAGGCGTCACAATATCTTGATGATGTGCCAAGAAGTACCATGTAATTTGTAATTGGTGTGCCTTTAAATGTTCTGAGTTTGATAAAGTTTTTGTTTGACTGGTTATCTTTCCATATCCATTGGTCGGGAGTGTTACCAGTAATGTATTCTAAGGGATGTGATGGAAGGTGAGATTTTGACAGCTTTGCTAGCTGCTGTCCATTTATTTTGTTCTTTAAGGGCCACTGCTTTTCTGATTATTGATTTACGATTGGTGCCAAAGGTTAGGCTTTGTGGTATGGGTAGAAGTTGTTTGATTCCCCGTATAGATGTATACTAGTTGCTTGTGAAGGAGCCTGATAATATCTCCAGAAGTGCTTGCTTAGTCCAGTGTGAGTTTGGTAGGCGCCTTATTCGGTCCCTATACAGATCTTATCCGCTAACGTTCAAAGAAACACGATCACATGACAACAAATACATTCCTGTAGAGGCTCAAGAGCTACTATAGAAATCAGCCCGTCAACAACTGGGTCTCTAACCTTTGACTTTCTACAATTAAGTAGGATCATAATTACGATATCAGGGGTGAGGATAAATCAACCAGTCACACCGCCCGAAAATGATATTCGCATACACTCGCATACATCACAGGGACTAAACCCAAAGTATGGCCAGCGTGGGTAGCTGTAATCTTTGAGTAATGGGGAGGGCAGTGCGGTTCGGGACTTTCCTGGGACGTCAGTCTCTAGCTAACAAATCAAATTAAATCAAAGTTTATTCTCTTCATCTTGTTACAAGACATGTGAGATATAGGTGAGATATATACATTTGCATGTGTTTACCAGGAAGGCATACAGTAAAATTACAACATTTTTTTTTATCCGTTCATATTCTTAACGATAATTTGTATAAGTTTAGATAGTTTTAGTAAATTAGTTCCACTAGCATTCATAACATGATTAAAAGTAAAAATCAAGGGATGTGTAAATATGCGTTTGCCTAGTAATGACATTCTCTGCTCAGCAAGGAAAGGACATTTTAATACGTAATGGAACTCGTCTCCCACTTCATTTATGTGGCATAAGGTGCAGTATCTTTAATTTCTGTCCTCTGAATTTTGTCTGAATTTTTCATAAATTTTTTCAACAGGGAGTTTATGATTTTGACATCTAAATTTTCAGAGCGGAATCCTCAGTGCTGCTGGTAGACTGATTAGGTAATTTTCTCTTTCAAAATTTAGTTTGAACATTCTGAACTTAAAGGGACTGGCCCAGGCTAAAATCATAAAAAAATCAGTGATTTTATTTTGGCTTCTTAATATGACCATATGATGTAAACATGTCCATAGACTAGAACTGCAAAAGTTTTTTAATTTTTCTGCTGCGCATTCACCAGTTAGACTAAATATAGAAACGAAATCCCCGTATTTCTATTTTTTGACATGGTTGGCAAAAATTAGAAATCGGGAATTTTTAAGGGATTTGGGGCTATTATTAATATCGGAGTTCCATTGTTGTATGAACTGATCTCGGAGGCGCTGTAAAATATTATTGTTAAAGAGCTCTATCCCAGTGGGAATAGTTTGGGTTTGACAGACCCCCGAGAAACCACAATCACATAGTATTTTCTTAAATAATATCCACAGAGAGTGGTAGATATTGTTTGTGTGTAAACGATATATAAACATGTAAATAAAATATGACAACTTCTTAGACTGACATGTAATTAATCTACTTCAGTATTTAACAATTGTACACTTAACACGTAAACTAAGCGGTATTTCACCCATTTCATCGTATACCATATTTGTGTATGTACATTTACTTAAAGATAATATATATTCACAAAATTTAAAGTGCAGTCGTTCAATTACTGTACAATCTTCAATTCCCCACGCTTCTGCCCCGTACATAACTACTGGGGTCACAAGCGTGTGGAATAACTGCAGCTGGATGTCTATGGGTAGAGCTAACGTTCTTGCCTTACGCAGTAATGAGAACATTGCTCTATATCCATTGGAGTATCTAAATTGTTTTTCTATTACAAATCGACCATTAAAAATAAATTTCACACCCAGGTAAGTACAATTATCGACTACATCTAGTAATTTGGGGCCAAAGAATAAATTTGGAATTTTCCTGATGTTATCTAAACATTGCAGACAATGCGTCTTGTAAATCATCCTCTAATTCCGCAAGTAATATTGTGTCATCAGCATACATCAAAACAAATAATTTTAAATAGTTTTCCGTCTCATTGGGTAAGTTGTTTTGGTTTTGAATTTCACTGAGTAGGTTTAGTCCTTTGTATTTATCTTGTAAAAATTGTTCTAAGTCATGTAGGTATATTGCAAATAGTAGAGGTGACAGGTTGTTACCTTGACGTACTCCAGTCTGACATGGAAAAATCGGATAATTTACCATTCATAATAACGGATGACTTTTGTATAAATTTTGCACCAGTCTAAATTTTATTACCGTTAATGTTACAAATGTGTAATTTTATCCATAATTCATATCTTGATATTGTATCAAATGCTTTAATGTAGTCTATGAAGCAACAAAATATTATTTTTTTCTCATACAATTAGAGATTTTAAAGTGAAAATGTGATCTATTATTGAATGGTCTTTTTTGAATCGTGCTTGTTCGACACCAAGAATGTTATATTTTCTAACAAATTCATTTAACCTGCTATTTACAATACTTGTAAACGATTTGCCCATACAACTTAAGAGGGTTATACCTCGGTAGTTTCCAGGGTCTTTATCATCACCTTTTTAAAAATCGGTGTTATATAGCCCATACACCAATCATCTGGGACTATACCTGATTTTAAAATAACATTGAACAGTTGCAAAATAATGATGAAAGTCATATCGTTAGCGTTGATTAAAAAATCATTTATTATTTGGTCACAGCCAGATGCTTTGTTTGTCTTTAGTTTTTTAAACACATTTTTTAATTCAAGAAGTGTAAAATCTGTGTTAATCTCTTCATTGTTGTTGTTATTACATTCATTTGCTATCTTTTGTTTATTTTTTGTTTCACATTTTTTTTTTTTAATTAAATTTGGAGGGTGTTTTTATTGTCTTTCTTGTCTTTTACTATGTTCCAGTGAGCTTTCGGGTTTGTTGATTTTAATCCTCTTATTTTGTTTATCAAATCATTTGGGTATTTTTTAAAAGCTTCAGTTATTGATTTTTTGTACAGGAGTTCATAATGTCTTTTTTTCATTGGTTCTCCTATGCCTGTAGTTGCTTTTACATTTGAAATATTGTTTTCTTTATCCAGAACAGTCGCTATCGAACCATGGCGTTATCTTTTTTACATTTTTTCTTGTCATGTGCTTTCTTGTGGGTTTTAAAAGTTTTTCAACGACTTGGCTAGGCACTGTTTACAGGCTGTTTACAGGCTGGACTAGAGGACTTTCCGGGAGCTGGCAGGTCTCGCTAACGCGGCCTGATCACGCGGCAGGCAGGAGGATTTTCCTGGGCTTGCCCAGCTGATGCTTTAATTGTCCTCCTATTATATTGATCCCGGACATTTCTAGCGATGGCCTGATGTTTCCCACAGGAATCTTCGCAACTGAAGCCTGGGAAGAAGCTGGTTGCTGCTGGTCATCAGATTCGCACAGTGAGGCTATCGGCTTGGCATTCAGTGGTTCTAAGATATACATTCGATCAAGGAGGTTGAAAAGAGAGGAGAGACTGCTTCCCATATCGAAGCTAACTCCCCTGCTAGCAGACACGGACGTGGCTGATAACGCCACTGAATCCTCATTGGTAGCCTCCCGTGGTTTAATGTTGTTTTTACAGCTTACTAATTAACCGCAAATCTGCAGGACCGATGCTCTCAGCGAATTTGCCATGTGCGTTTCGTTTCTAGACCGTGACCCGCTGTTTGACCTGACCTCATTAGCATTTGGAGCTTGACACAGTTCCACAGTCAGGAGGTAGTGGTGCACTCGCTGACCTCACAGTTAAGATAACCGGAGCTGTTAGTAAACAACGTGTTGGGCGCTCTTCGAATTTTGAAAATCGGCCAATATTTGGCTGAGTTAGTCATGAAAACAACTATTTGAACCTACAATTGATTGTTGTTTACTTCTAGTAATATTCATCTAGCAAACAAAGTATGTCACGGTACACCAAAACAATGGTGTAGATGTAAAATAATGTATATCCCAGACCTAATCCTGGTCAGGAATCAGTGTACCGTGTGGTGCATAAGGCTCTGCGCGGCATTTTTGATAGCACCTATCAACTATTTCTTTGGTCATCTTTACAGTCCTGTACGTTCTGTATAGACATATAGGTGGGTTATAGTTTTTAATACATAATTAAAGGCATAGGCCTAACAATAAATTAAATATCTTAGATAGTTTAACCAATAATTATATATTTCTCTTCGATTCGGACTAAAAGGTATATTTAGCCAAAATGTTTTATTTTTATTTTGAATGAAATTAAATGATTGTTCTCAATGCGTGGTGATTTTAAATAAATAGCTGCTGCGGGTTGACTTATCTTTCCAATATTGACTAAAACAATAATTACAATTTGCCAAATCCCCCCTTCCCCCAGGTAATCGAATGTAAAACCTTGAACTTTAGTCATAAAAGTTCATTCACAGCCTATGATTTTTACTTTGCCCATACAACGAGTATGTTTTTGTCTTTATCATATGTGTGTCCAGACGATTTACGATTATAATCCAACTTGCATTGTGTCATCAAGCATGCAGCTATATTATATTACGAGTAAAATTAAATCATTTTGAGCTTCAATTTCATTTCGAGCTTCAATTTGCTACATAACAAATTGTCATTAACTGTTGGGTGGGCATTGAAAAAACACTTCAACAGTTCATACTTTTGAGCTCACATATTCAACTGGTCAAGTTTACACATCGCCTCGTCTTTTACTCATGATCCTTGACAAGTCTTAATTGGGATTTTTTTTGTTAATAAATTTACGAGCAATTTGTTTACATTTGGCAAAACGCCATCATCCAATCGCCATCATCCTTCTCTTCCGATATCAAATCGTAACTTATTTATATTTAATAGACTACACGAAATTATGCAGCCATATTGAACGACTCGATCAGTTTTGGGCCAAAGAAGCTGCACAAAACACTGACAAGGACCGTTACCCCACGTGACGCGCCTAATTGCAGCGTGATGAAGCAATTACGTCTTATCGCCAAGACCTCGTTAATGAAAGCATCGGTTCAGGTCCAGAAGCAGAGCAGTCTCTCCTCTTTTTTCAACCTCCTTGATTCGATTCTTGCCGGAGTTGAAGAGCGATAGACAATGTCGAAAGGCCCCGGCAGTCCCACTCAGGGCTAGCTACCCCAAACAAACAAACGAAATGAAATGGGGCGAACCCTTTTTTTCGTTAGTCTTTTCGACGATTACAGGAAGAGAAGAGCAGACGCTTAGCAGACGATCTTTAGTCTCCATTTAAATAGCTTAATCTACGGACCTAGGATTTATTTACGCTCAGTTCATCTGGGCTGGTGTATAGGGCGCAATTTTGCTTGTGTTTTGGGCCAAAAATAAATTATATTTAAGATTTGCATGTCACGTGCATTTATGATTCAACTTTTCAATTCCAAGCTCAACGCTGTGTAGCCTATTGCGTCAGATCTATTTTTAGATCTAGGTCTTACATCGCACGTGTTCCGTCTATCTTCACATAAAAAATATTTATTTTTTTATAAAAAACAATCTAAATTAGCTAATTGTGTTAAAATAATAATGTCTCATTTTAAAAATAACTTTCAAATTGTTGTTGTTTTAGTAATAGACTAATGTCTCAATAATAAAAAGTACATTTAGGATCTAATTAAAATCAACATTAATTAATTTTTGTTCGGGTCCGTCTATTTTTTGGAATATTTGATTATCAGCTATAAGTTAGTCTAGCGCGTATTCGATTTACGTGGTCAACATGGTCATGGACTAGGCCTAGGATGATGTAATGTTATTTGCAAAATTGCATGATTCTCCATTAGGGCTTTAAATTTGTAAAATAAGTCATCGGATTCGCAAAAGCGTGAATTGCGGCAGCTCGAACACTGGTCCCCTCGGAAGGCTCTGCCTGCTCATCAACCCTGATGAGCTGCATTCTCCACAATACATGCAATAGAGTCCACTGTCCTCGCCTTTTGTCCCAATAAGTGTAAGGTTATAGAGTGCCATAGGGTTTTAATAAGCGACTGAGTGAAGGAGGGAGTGAAGAACGGAAGTAGTGAAGGAAGTGAGTAGAGGAAAGAGTGGAGTAAGGAGTGAAGGAAGTAAGGAGTGAAGGAAGAAAGGGGTGAAAGAAGGTAGGAAGAACTTTCTGGGAGGAGTGGAGGAAGAAAGGAGTGAAGGAAGGTAGGAAGAAACCTTCTGAGTGGAGGAAGGAGTGGAGGAAGGAATGAAGAAAGGAAGTAGTGAATGAGTGAAGGAAGGAGTGAAGGAAGAAAGGAGTGAAAGAAGGAAGGTAGGAAGGAACCTTCTGGGAGGAGTGAAGGAAGAAAGGTGTGAAGGAAGGTAGGAAGGAACCTTCTGGGCATCAACTAAATAATGCAGAACTATGAATTTAATGCCCAAGAAACATGGAAAACAAATTCTTAGTATGCCAAAGTAAACAGAAAAAGCTGACAAAATTAATTTCTTTGCAATAACAATAATGATTGAGCTCAAGCGACTTGAATGATACATCACATTGATCCGTTGTTATACAGACTCTTGGTCTCACTGGGGGTAACACAAGCACAGATAAGAAGCCGTTCAAGCTAAAGCTGAATTCTTACAACACCTGAAAAATAAAATTAAATATTCTTTTCAATAACAAGGACCAAATAATTTTACAAATTCAGCAAACAGTGAAGTTCAAGCAACATAAATATCTCGCCAGGCCGTAGGAGCCCTGCATCCGGTTTTATCTGGTGCTATACGGACTCTTGGTTTAACTGGGGGTAACAAGCACTTGCCAGGCCGTGGGAGTCCTGTACCCAGATTTATCCGGTGCTCCAATATCTGAAGAAATAATGCAGAACTATGAATATAATGCCCAAGAAACATGGAAAATAATTCCTAAGTATGCCAAGTTAATAGAAGAAGCTGACAAAATTAATTTGATTCTTTCAATAACAATAATGAAGCTCAAGCGACATGAACGCTTCACATCGATCAGGTGTTATACTGACTCTTGGTCCAATTGGGGGTAACGCAAGCACAGATAAGAAGCCATTCAAGCTAAAGCTGATTACTTACTACACCTGAAAACTAAAATAAATTAATATTCTTTCCAACAGCAAGGACCAAATAATTTTACAAATCCAGCAAACAATGAAGTTCAAGTGACAAGATATAAAGTAGTTCAAGGTAAAGCTGAGTTCTTACAACACCTGAAAAATAAAAATAGACTAATATTCTTTTCAGCAACAAAGACCAAATAATTTTACAAATTCAGCAAACAGTGAAGTTCAAGGAACATGATTATCTCACCAGGCCGTAGGAGCCCTGCTCCCGGATTTGTCTGGTGCTATACGGACTCTTGGTTTAACTGGGGGTAACAAGCACTCGCCAGGCCGTGGGAGTCCTGTACCCAGATTTATCCGGTGCTCCAATATCTGAAGAAATAAAGCAGAACTATGAATATAATGCCCAAGAAACATGGAAAACAAATTCTAAATAGCATATGCCAAAGTAAACAGAAGAAGCTGACAAAATTAATTCGATTCTTTCAATAACAATAATGAACTCAAGCGACATGAACGCATCACATCGATCAGGTGGTATACTGACTCTTGGTCTAATTGGGGGTGACACAAGCACAGATATATGAAGCCATTCAAGCTAAAGCTGAATACTTACTACACCTGAAAACAAAAATAAATTAATATTCTTTTCAACAACAAGGACCAAATAATTTTGTAAATTCAGCAAACAATGAAGTTCAAGTGACAAGAATATCTCGCCAGGCTGTAGGAGCCCCGCACCCGGATTTGTCTGGTGCTATACGGACTCTTGGTTTAACTGGGGGTCACAAGCATCCGCCAGGCCGTGGGAGTCCTGTACCCAGATTTATCCGGTGCTCCAATATCTGAAGAAATAAAGGAGAACTATAAATATAATACCCAAGAAACATGGAAAACAAATTCTAATTATGCCAAAGTAAACAGAAGAAGCCGACAAAATCAATTTCTTTTCAATAACAATGATGAAGCTCAAGCAACATAAATACATCACATTGATCCGTGTTATGCAGACTCTTGGTCTAGCCGCGAGTAACACAAGCACAGACATGAAACCGTCCAAGCTAAAGCTGAATTCTTACAACACCTGAAAAATAAAAATAGACTAATATTCTTTTCAGCAGCAAAGACTAAATAATTTTACAAATTCAAGAAAGAGTGAAGTTCAAGGAACATGAATATCTCACTAGGCCGTAGGAGCCCTGCTCCCGGATTTGTCTGGTGCTATACGGACTCTTGGTTTAACTGGGGGTAACAAGCACTCGCCAGGCCGTGGGAGTCCTGTACCCAGATTTATCCAGTGCTCCAATATCTGAAGAAATGGTACTGTAGTTGAACAGCACTCGCCAGGCCGTGGGAGCCCTGTACCCAGATTTATCTGGTGCTATGCGGACTCTCAGGTTAACTGGGGGTTAGAAACACTGATAGATGCGCTGAACACCAGAAAAAGAGCTCCAATGTCTGAAGAAATGCTGCGGTAGTTGAACAAGCACTCGTCATGCCGTGGGAGTCCTGTACCCAGATTTATCTGGTGCTATGCGGACTCTCAGGTTAACTGGGGGTAGCAAACACTGATAAGACGTGCTGAACACCAGGAGAAGAGAGAAAAAGAGCTCCAATATTTGAAGAAATGCTACTGTAGTTGAACAAGCACTCGCCAGGCTGTGGGAGCCCTGTACCCAGATTTATCTGGTGCTATGCGGACTCTCAGGTTAACTGGGGGTACAACTCATGATCAGAGAAGAAACAAAGAAGAGGGAGAGGGACTGACCCAAGGGTGTGGACCCCATTAAAGCAAAATAGGCGGGGGGAGTAAAGTAGATATAAAAATTAGAAGGTGGGAGGGGGTACGGGAGTGGGGAAATAGGTGGATGCTCGCTTCTCCAGGCCCATGGAGGCTTGGAGTCGCTGTAGCCCTGCGGAGCAGGTCACCACAGACAGCTGTGAAATTAGCTCGCAGCGGGTCGATAAGATTCTATTCTATTCTATTCTAGTGGTTGATTTAAATTACAGCTGCGGAATTAGCTCGCAGCGGGTCGATAAGATTCTTTTCTATTCTAAAACCTGTAGTCTAATTATGGCGACCTCATGCTGCGCTATTAAGCCTAGATGCGCAAACCGACAGATTTCACATTTAAATCGGACTTTTTACGGGTGAAGCTGTCACAGAGGGCGGGGGTATGTAAACTATGTTACGTAAGCACCGTCATCCAGTTATCACATTTTATCGCCCAGGCCATGCTGAAAACTAAATGACAGAAACCTTTATTATCGCCCGGGCCACAACTTGTCTGAAGAAACTCCTACCACTGTTTACATAATAACGTCTTCCCGCCCACATGCGCTAAGTAGAACGATCTCGAAACAAATAAAAATGGCCATTGTAGCAGGCAGACTTTTACCATCCGCCTAGTGTGATGGAGGTCCCCACATGGCGGAAGAGAAGAGCAGACGCTTAGCAGACGATCTTTAGTCTCCACTTTAATAGCTTAATCTACGGACCTAGGATTTATTTACGCTCAGTTCATCTGGGCTGGTGTATAGGGCACAATTTTGGCTGTGATTTAGGCCAAAAATAAATTATATTTAAGATTTGCATGTCACGTGTATTCATGATTCAACTTTTCAATTCCAAGCTCAACGCTGTGTAGCCTATTGCGTCAGATCTATTTTTAGATCTAGGTCTTACATCGCACGTGTTCCGTCTATCTTCACATAAAAATATTTATTTTTTATAAAAAACAATCTAAATCAGCTAATTGTGTTAAAATAATAATGTCTCATTTTAAAAATAACTTTCAAATTGTTGTTGTTTTAGTAATAGACTAATGTCTCAATAATAAAAAGTACATTTAGGATCTAATTAAAATCAACATTAATTAATTTTTGTTCGGGTCCGTCTATTTTTTGGAATTTATGATTATCAGCTATAAGTTAGTCTAGCGCGTATTCGATTTACGTCGTCAACATGGTCATGGAGGAATAATTTGAGCTTGGCTAGGCCTAGGTGAATGTTATTTGCAAAATTGCATGATTCTCCATTAGGGCTTTAAATTTGCAAAATAAGTCATCGGATTCGCAAAGCGTGAATTGCGGCAGCTCGAACACTGGTCCCCTCGGGAGGCTCTGCCTGCTCATCAACCCTGATGAGCCGCATTCTCCACAATACATGCAATAGAGTCCACTGTCCTCGCCTTTTGTCCCAATAAGTGTAAGATTATAGAGTGCCATAGGGTTTTAATGAGCGAGTGAAGGAGGGAGTGAAGAACGGAAGTAGTGAAGGAAGGAGTAGAGGAAAGAGTGGAGTAAGGAGTGAAGGAAGTAAGGAGTGAAGGAAGAATGGAGTGAAAGAAGGTAGGAAGAACTTTCTGAGAGGAGTGAAGGAAGAAAGGAGTGAAGGAAGGTAGGAAGAACCCTTCTGAGTGGAGGAAGGAGTGGAGGAAGGAATGAAGAAAGAAAGTAGTGAATGAGTGAAGGAAGGAGTGAAGGAAGAAAGGAGTGAAGGAAGGAAGGTGAGAAGGAACCTTCTGGGAGGAGTGAAGGAAGAAAGGTGTGAAGGAAGGTAGGAAGGAACCTTCTGGGCATCAACTAAATAATGCAGAACTATGAATATAATGCCCAAGAAACATGGAAAACAAATTCTCCGTATGTCAAAGTAAACGGAAGAAGCTGACAAAATTATTTGCTTTGCAATAACAATAATGATTAAGCTCAAGCGACTTGAATGATACATCACATTGATCTGTTGTTATACAGACTCTTGGTCTAACTGGGGGTAACACAAGCACAGATAAGAAGCCGTTCAAGCTAAAGCTGAATTCTTACAACACCTGAAAAATAAAATTAAATATTCTTTTCAATAACAAGGACCAAATAATTTTACAAATTCAGCAAACAGTGAAGTTCAAGCAACATGAATATCTCGCCAGGCCGTTCGAGCCCTGCATCCGGTTTTATCTGGTGCTATACGGACTCTTGGTTTAACTGGGGGTAACAAGCACTCGCCAGGCCGTGGGAGTCCTGTACCCAGATTTATCCGGTGCTCCAATATTTGAAGAAATAAAGCAGAACTATGAATATAATGCCCAAGAAACATGGAAAACAAATTCTAAGTAGCATATGCCAAAGTAAACAGAAGAAGCTGACAAAATTAATTCGATTCTTTCAATAACAATAATGAACTCAAGCGACATGAACGCATCACATCGATCAGGTGGTATACTGACTCTTGGTCTAATTGGGGGTAACACAAGCACAGATATATGAAGCCATTCAAGCTAAAGCTGAATACTTACTACACCTGAAAACAAAAATAAAATAATATTCTTTTCAACAACAAGGACCAAATAATTTTGTAAATTCAGCAAACAATGAAGTTCAAGTGACAAGAATATCTCGCCAGGCTGTAGGAGCCCCGCACCCGGATTTGTCTGGTGCTATACGGACTCTTGGTTTAACTGGGGGTCACAAGCATCCGCCAGGCCGTGGGAGTCCTGTACCCAGATTTATCCGGTGCTCCAATTTCTGAAGAAATAAAGGAGAACTATAAATATAATGCCCAAGAAACATGGAAAACAAATTCTAATTATGCCAAAGTAAACAGAAGAAGCCGACAAAATTAATTTCTTTTCAATAACAATGATGAAGCTCAAGCAACATACATACATCACATTGATCCGTGTTATTCAGACTCTTGGTTTAGCCGGGGGTAACACAAGCACAGATATGAAGCCGTCCAAGCTAAAGCTGAATTCTTACAACACCTGAAAATAAAAATAGACTAATATTTTTTTCAGCAACAAAGACTAAATAACTTTACAAATTCAGCAAACAGTGAAGGTCAAGTGACAAGAATATCAGACCAGGCCGTAGGAGCCCTGCATCCGGATTTGTCTGGTGCTATACGGACTCTTGGTTTAACTGGGGGTAACAAGCACTCGCCAGGCCGTGGGAGTTCTGTACCCAGATTTATCCGGTGCTCCAATATCTATGGGGATAACAAACACTGATAGACGCACTGAACACCAAGAGAAGAGCTCCAACTTCTGAAGATATGCTACTGTTTTTTAATATGCACTCGCCAGGCCGTGGGAGTCCTGTACCCAGATTTATCTGGTGCTATGCGGACTCTCAGGTTAACTGGGGGGTAGAAAACATTGAAAGACTCGCTGAACACCAGAAAAAGAGCTCCAATAGCTGAAGAAATGCTACTGTGGTTGAACAAGCACTCGCCAGGCCGTGGGAGTCCTGTACCCAGATTTATCTGGTGCTATGCAGACTTTCAGGTTAACTGGGGGTATAACTCATGATCAGAGAAGAAACACAGAAGAGGGAGAGGGACTGATCTAAGGGTGTGGACCCCATTAAAGCAAAATAGGCGGGGGGAGTAAAGTAGATATAAAAATTAGAAGGTGGGAGGGGGTACGGGAGTGGGGAAATAGGTGGATGCTCGCTTCTCCAGGCCCATGGAGGCTTGGAGTCGCTGTAGCCCTGCGGAGCAGGTCACCACAGACAGCTGCGGAATTAGCTCGCAGCGGGTCGATAAGATTCTATTCTATTCTATTCACCCTCCACTAGGCCTAACACGTAGGTCGTACGCCCAATATATCGAACCACGTTTTTTGCCATTTAAAAAATATTTGGTGACTAAATATTATTTTTTTCATTTCCATTGAAGTTGCCAAGTTATACGGCGCCTATTTCTGCCGTTTTTTCGGCAAAAAGTACCTAACATCGTCTGATCCTTTCTTTGTCATGTATGATGACAGGTGCAAGTCATTCATCATTAGAGCGGTGGGCGATATTAAGTGAAATTCGAAAAAAACGTTATACATAACAAAGAAAGGATTTCCGAAGTTAAAATAATTTTCAAACAAAAATTATACCTGGAGATCGCCGGACATGTTAGTGAGTTGAATAGAAGTAAAAAAAAGAATTTCAGCCAGTAAATATTTTTTAAATGGCGAAAAAAGTGGTTCGCGATATTGGGCGTACGACCTATAGCGCTAAGCAGCTATAAATTAATTATTAAAGTAACAAGTTACTGGATAGTTGTGGCCCAGGCTATACGCCTATACTATACCGAAGTGACTCGCACGCCGGCATACCGGCGTGCTAGATAATAGACTAGTGCGCCGGCATACCGGCGTTCTAGATATATACCGCTATACACTTGCACGCCGGTATGCCGGCGCACTAGTCTATTATCTTGCACGCCGGTATGCCGGCGTGCGAGTCACTTCGATACTATACAGTAGACCTACGTCCGAAGACATCACGATCATTTTTGTTTTTTTTCGTGTTTTTTTCAGGATTTATGTGAATTTGTACACTGCACAGGGTTGAACAGGGTTAAATCCAGTTTTAGAAACAGTCTGGCCCAGCATGCCCAGGATACCTTGCAAGCCCTGATAAAAATAGGCTGTGATGGTCCTAATGAAGACTATTACAATCCAGACTCAGCTGTTGGTTCTCCTCTGGGAATAGCGCTGACAGGCCTACGGCGCTGAATTGTGTACAGCCGCTGTCCTGTCACGGACTTTAACGGTGCCCAGTTCGAGGTTAAATCGCAATTCGCCGACTTACCTGCAAATGTATACGTCTTCACTACCATTTTGCCTCATATCTGTGAGGATTTTTGATTGTTAAAAATAAAAGTGTGTAAAGATTGATGCAAGATATATCGCCTTGAATTGTAGTTGTATTTTACTTAAATTAAGGTCCGATATGTCACATATAAACTCATGAATCACAGGGATGTAATTAATATATTTATTTATAAGTAAGATGATGTTAGATTGGCCGTAGCTCATCAAAATGAGTGCACAGTGGCAATTTAAAGTTGGTACCAAAGCCACTTTGATACTCAATTCACGGCTCTGTGGCTCGCTGCGCTCGCCCAGGGCCGTTGTTTACTCGGCTACTCTGGGAATAGACATGTGGTAGGTCACAAACTACCAGGAAATCACAAAATAATATAGCTTAGCTATGAATAAAATGTTTAACACTCACATTGTGCTTGTTTTTTACATTTTCTTAGTCTTGTTTATTTTATTCACCATGAAGACCTATATCGATACCAGGAACCTATATTAATAATTCATGACCTAATTGTTGGGCAGAGCATTTTTTGATTGGGCAAGGAAGAAGAAAAATTTTGATGGATTCTCATCCTTATAGCCATGAAACTTCCATTTTACCCTTGGTGCGCCCATGAGGAAGTGCAGGGTAGGCAAACAAAACTTCACCTAGGTTTTACCCTGGGCAAACTAGAGATTCCCACATTGTTCTGTCCAAACGTTCTTAATGATGTCCTCCAAAGCTTCCTCATAGGGCAGTGGACATTAGTCTATTTTTTTTTTGCATTTTTTTACAAAAATTTAAAAAATAGCACCTGTGTAAAAAAATTATCAAAAGGGGCCACAGCATGCTTGTTCCGCTTATCTCTTCAAGCACTTGTTGCAACAATTACGGAATTAAAGGCGAGAGCTGGCACCATGGCATTTTTTCATAATTGCGAGAAATCTAATACTGTAGATCTGGTAATTTTCGCGTGTTTAAATTTCCGTGAATTTCTGATTTGGGGACTGTTCACGAAGTTTAGAATTCGGGAATTTTTCTTTAGTAGCGCTATTATAATAATAATTTTCGTGAGATTCTTGAATTTGCCTTCCTCGCGAAATTCGCAAAAATTAAAACCTCGCGAATATTACCAGATCTACAGTAATGGGAATCTCCGGAAAAGGTGATAAAAGTGCCATTCAAAACGAATAACTTTTTAAATTTTACAATAATGGCTTTATTCCTACCAGTAATAGTGAGCAAAAAGAACAAACAAACAGAGAAAAATATGTCTTTTATTGTAGTGTATCACAAATTCACATCAATCTTGAAAAAACACAAAAAAACCATCATAATGATTGTTTGAATCTACCTATTGTATGTTTATAGCTGTGTGTTACAATACAGTACAACTACAACGGCCTTTGCGAGTGCAGTGAGCGCTACCTTGTTGGAATAATGAATGATGAATCTCGCGGATTTCTCAGTCAGAGTAGCAACCATGATTAATGAATCTCGCGGATTTCTCAGTCAGAGTAGTGACCATTTTCATCGAGATTTTTTTTGCAATTAAGGTGATTTTTAGGTCTCCACCCACTATGTGGTGGTGGAGACTTATTTTTTTTGCTGAGTCCACCCGCCGGTGGCAACTTGTTCTTCTCTCACTCAAATACCCTTGCTCAGATTATTTCTAAATCTTTGCGGTATGCATAATTGGCCCTTTTGCCTTAAACAAAATCCAAGATGGCCACTTGAACTGCTTCATGGATTTTTTTCATGCTTTGTTCAAAAGAAAGACTTCACCCTGGACATGCGCTGATTAGTTTTTGGTGTGATTCTGATAATAAAAACTTTGATTTTTTATGTTTTAGAATTTTAGCGCATATTTCAGTTTTGTTAATTTTGGCTATTACCAAAATTTAATAATATAGCTATAGATGCAGCTCAAATTTTATCTAATGTGTATTCTCTCTGGCCCTGAGTGTTTTGTCTGCAATTTTTTTTTTTTTTAAATTTTTTTCAGCAAAATCTCAGATGGCCGACAAATCACATGTTACTCTCAAGAGCTTGAAACGCTTTACCGATTTGTTTCAGTGAAGCGCTTTACACTGGCCATATGTTGGTTCGATTTTGGTGTGATTCTGACATCACATTTTTTACGGGGTTTGATTAAAAATTGGTGACAGTACTTACTGTATTTCTCTAATAGAGACGAAAGCTTTGTCCCTCACGCAAATCTAGTATTACGGTATTAAAATACTTTTAAATACAGACATATTGTAAAGTTACGTATAGCCAATCCCGCATGTTGCCACTGTTGATCTGGCCAGAACGAAACACGAAATATCCATGTTTGGATTGGGTCAGTGATGAATTGGTCAGTTACATGCAATGGTCAGCCGGGCCATCAAGATGGGCTGAGTCACGCCAGGAAATGTATGTTAAATCAATGTGGTGATTATGATTATATGGTAAATCAATGTTGTGATTATGATAATGTAAAGTGCATATGAAGGACAAATGTCCGCAAGGACAGTAGTGCGGGCCGAAGGGCGGTGCGAGGCATTAGTGCCGTGTGTGGTGCACAACCAACTTTAGAACCAAGCTGTCAAACTACAAGTTTAGTTTCTCTATCATGGTTAGGCAGATTGAAATGCCTATGTAAACTGTATCTTTATATTCTATGTGTTCTACACAAAAGAGGAGAAATAAATATGACGTTCGACCTGAAGAAATGGAGTTCTGTTCAGTGAATCTGGAGTCTTGATTTATAACCCGTCCTTCGCCGTTAGCCTTGTCGTGTTGGCATCACGGACGGACGTCTTTATAATGTGAAACTCTTTTTACCACCAGCTGAGGCCTTGGTGTGCTGCAATGTGCACACTTACTGTATAAAAACAACCAAACAATTTTATATGTCACAAAACAAGGTTCAGTGACAAAACACATTGTACTTTCTATCACTTTTCATCATCTGTCACATATCTTTGAAGAACATAAATAATCTAGGCTATTAATATATGCAATTTAGACGACTCAAAATACCTTTCAAATAAGCTGATTACTAACTTGTATATCATAAATATGCATTGATGTGATTTGAATATTTTTAATTGACTCCCATTGACTCAATTTTTTTCTCACGTTACTTGTCAATATATTTTTGTTTTAGGCTGGGGTGTACAGAATGTGGCTGAATAGAAGAAGACAGATTTAAGGATCTGAAGTGGAAGAATAGGATCTAACAGCTAAAGATAGATTTACCACTCTTCATCAGTTCATGGATTTGTGGTTTGATTATATTTTATGTATGATTTTTTTATTTTTAAAAATTCATCGATGGCAGTTTCCCAAATATTCCATAAATTCCGGGTTTTTTCAACTTACGAATTCATGATCTTTTGAAATTTTAGTGTAACCGGAAATTTCACTTGTCCTACTTTCTTTAACTGCAGTGATAATTCAAATTTCAGCTTCAAGTTTTGAAAACTAGGCATCATCCAAATATAATTACTTGACTGTAACTACCAGAAAGCATTTACCACAAGCTATTTATCAATGGCAGTGACATTTTCTTTTATTTGAAAAGTGCTTGGTGTTGTATATATGCAGGTTTAGCTTTGCATTATTGTCAACCATGTGGCTTTAGCTGTAAAACATTGTCAATCATGTGGGTCCAGCTGTATGGCATTGTCAATCATGCGGGTATAGCTGTAAAGCATTGTCAATCATGTGGCTATAGAATTGTCAATCATGTGGGTTCAGCTGTACAATTTCAAGCCCGAGAAAATTTTACTGAAAATGGCCAAGTACATGTGGGGCACTCCCAGTCAATCAGATATTCAATTGTCATAGAGACAAACATTTCAACATTGATTTTTAATTTTTTAACTGATTTTTAAACTTTGCTTCAGTCAAGAGAGATGTGTAGTGCAACAGTATATCAATCTCGTTATTGAATTTTTATTTGTTAAAAAATTACGTTCAAGGACAAAAAATGGTATATATTTACTGATTTGACAGGATAAACCTGAGAACTAGACATCTATGCTGTGCACCCAAGAATTGAGACACTGGCGCTGAGTAGATAAGGTCAGTTCATATTTCATTTTGAATGGATGACTTCTCAAGACTTGAGAATTTATCACATTTATTATTCTTTCGGGAATACATGGGCTGCTGGGATATGATAGGTTGTAAGGAACGGTGATAGGGGATAAAATCATTTCATATTGAGCTAACATTTGCTTAGTTTGCAGAACAATACTGTGCCTGAACTGAACCAAGCCTCATCTGTACCCATGTGTGAAACAGATGTGCTAAGCTCCGCTCAATCGAGGATCCATAGTTTGCTTCTTGAAATTACGTGTTAGTTATACAGCTATGTGCTAGTTTATTAACTAGTAATTACAGATAATACACAATGGTTTTTATTTCAGTCACATTCTAGGATATGTCTACAGCAAAAACAGACAATATTTTATCATTTGCTCAATTAGTAAAAAAACGTATAGTACGACATAATTATACCCTTTTCGCTTGTCATTTTATACTTGTCAGATAATGTGGAAACAAACCACTTTTCTGAGCACCAACATTGAGCATTGTGAACTTGAAATAGGTATATGGTTAAATCTAGAACATTATTAGCCTGAACATGCTGAATGAAGCTGTTATTCAAAAGACTCACATTTTATAATTCCCGAACCACGAAGCCAGATACTCAATTGATTATCTTATCGTCTACACCTCAACTCCAGGAAAATGCTATAACTTGTTTTTATCTAGTTGATTGAATTATTCAGAGTTGAACCAATATTTAGTTTGTTATGGTCCTTCAATTGAACTAAGCATCATCTGTGATGAGGTGTACACAGATGTGATTTGCTCAGTTTAATCGATGATCTAATTTTTTGGGGGGTTTCTGAAATCACGTGTTAGTTAAAGTGCTAATGTATTTATTAGTTTATCAACTAACAATGACATACATGATAAACAATAGTTTTATTTTTCAGCTAGATTCTTAGGCTATATCTACATCAAAAACAGGCAATATTTTATCATTAGCTCAATTAGTGAAAAGCTTATAGTGCGGCATAATTTGACAACTTGTCGCTTTTCAGACCGTGCAGGAACTATTTTAGCTTTCCCGATCAACAACATTTAGCATTGTGAACCTTGAAAGCTTATATGGTTTAATCTAGGACATATTGGTCTGAATGACATTGTGATTCAAACGACACACATTTCATAATTCTCGAATAATAAAGCCAGATACTCAATTGATTATTGTAAGATAAAATAGATAAGATAACTTCTATTTCAAGATAACATCGTCTGCACCATAGATGCAGGAAAAGGAGATACCTTGTTTTTATCTAGTTTATTGGAAAATTCACAGTTGTTTACTTTGCAAAACAATATGGTCCTTCAATTGAACTAAGCATCATCTGTAATGAGGTGTACACAGATGTTATATGCTCAGTTTAAGATCCATTTTTTTTAGAGGGGGAGGGGGGTTTCTCTAATTAGTGTTAGTTGAAGAGCTAACATATTTGTTAGTTTATCAACTAACAATGACATACATGATAAACAATAGTTTTTTTTTCAGCTGGATTCATAGGATATATCTACAGCAAAAACAGGCAATATTTTATCATAACCTCAATTAGTGAAAAGATTATAGTAGGCATACGACATAATTTGACGACTTGTCGCTTGTCATTCTATACTTATCAAATCATGCGAAAACAAACCACTTTTCTGATCAACAGCACTCAGCATTGTGACCTTGAAAAGGGCATATTGTTAAATCTAAAAGGAGCTGTTATTCAAACGACTCACATTTCATATTTCCCTAACAAGGGGAGGGTATTGTTATTAATCCTTTCAAGCCCGAATTTACCATTGTCATCTTCATCCATCTTGTAGTGGATGAAGATGATTTGAAGTGGGTGGAAAATTTAAGAAAATTTTCATGTAATGGTAAACCAGTTTAATGAAAATTTTCCTTCTAAAACCCCTAGTTGTATTTCTAATTTTTGACATGGTTGTCAATAATTAGAAATCAGGAATTTCGTCTCTATATCTGGCCTAACTGGTAAATGCGCAGCACAAAAAAACTTTAGCAGTTCTAGTCTACGGACATGTTTACATCATATGGTCATATTAACAAGCCAAAATAAAATGTCAGATTTTTTGATGATTTTAGCCTGGGCCAGTCCCTTTAAGTCTGTTTTCAGGGATGTAAAATGATGTTTTAATGCATCGTGAGGGCTTAAAGGGTTAAGAGCAGGGCGCAGGTGAAAAAAACTGAGTGCAGCATCGAGGTTATATAATTATATTTCACATTTTCACAAGATTAACCCTTGAAATAACTGTTATTGTATATTAAAGAATTTGACAATGCTTTTATGACTGAGATCTCAATAACTTCTCAACCTTCACAACACAACCCAATTTGCTATCACATTGGAAAATATATCTTTGCCCATTATACTTCTCAAAGTTTTGACAAATTAATCCGATGTAGGCATACATGTGTAGCCGATTTGGTTCTTATTTTATTGCCGAGCTGGGTTGAATAAGTTTTTATAGTGGGTAAGGATAGAGTGAATAAAAATGGCACAACCTCAAGAACAAAGACAAACTCCTTTCTTCCTCATACAGTATACAGTTTATTGGCGTGTGATGATTATGTTCAGCAATTTACAGTGGAGAGCATGATCGATGATGATGAGATGATAGTCATGACTGAAAACAGATGAAACACAGCATTAAATAAATGTGTCAGTGTCGTGCAGACACAAAGCGATGATCATAATTATTAACGGAGTGGCTAATCATACGGCAAAGTTATAATGGGAGTCAATTCGTATACGAGGCTGCCCATTGAGTTACATTATATAAAATCACGTACGATTAGCCACTGCCAATTATTAATGCTGATTGTAGAAAGATGACAACAAGATCTGGCCGATCTTGTCACTGTCTGTGACCATAGTCACGACCACAATAATATACAACTGCCAATACTAAGTAAAAAAATTAATAATCCAGACCAGGCTAGTCTGGCACAACATCACAAGATATAAAATATAAATTTAAACTTTACTGCCATCAATCAAGTTACAACAATTATTTTCACTAGATTATTTAAACAGTAATTAGGAATATGACTGATGGAAAACACAATGAGAAGGAAATATTCCAGGGAACTGATTAATTATAACGATTAGACTAGACCTAACAATTAATTATTCAAGCCCAATGAAAATGCAGTTCACTGGCATTCACCGACATTTCGTGTATTAGTTAAACCAAGAAACATGTTAATAGACGAGCGATAATAAGTGAATTCAGCATTACAATCTCAGAAACAACAGATAAAAGTTATTAATTTAGACAGAACTTACAAGCGGTCACGTACCTGAAAATAGATGAAACAAAGCATTAAGTAAATGCGTCAGTGTCGTGCGGACACAAAGCAATGATGTTAATTAATAATGCTGATTGAAAAATGAAGAGTGGTGTAGATCCCCTAGACATGCCCAGAACCACTTATCAGGCAAGCAAAGGAAAACGCTCTCAATAACCCACCATGCCCTATCATCCCCACTCTAACATCATCATCTATACATCATTCATCTCATCAATTGACTACAATATTTTAATCGAATTACAACGTCACTTAAAAGACCATTTGTGCTGAAAAGTGACGTAAAGCAATGATTTACTACTAGTGCAAGTATCAATTTCAGCTGGTATAATAATAAAAATAATCCAAAATCAGATACATTTTTTAAATTAGAGGAATAAAGTTTTATGTTAGCTTTGGCAAAAGTGATAATAAAAAAAGATCTCATGCTATAGAAATTTAGCAAACAGTTTCAAGCACTGTCTTAGCTAGGATTAGACAGATGCCCGTGTTTTTTTCCAATTTTTGATAAATTGCTGGTGCATTTCCTCCTTTTTAGTGTAATTTGGACAACTTTTGCCCGTCATTTTGACTTTATGCCCGTCAAAAAAACAGGTGCACGAGTCACTGGCTAACACAGTGGTTTCACGTCTCCCTCTGATAGGGGAAGACATTCTTTTGCCCCAAACTAGAAAACATTTTAAATGCTTGGTAACCATATAAATATCAATCAATGATTACATGTCCTGTGAACATTGCTGCGAAATCAGCACGACCAGGTGGTCTTGCTCTCATGGTGGCCATTTGTTTTTTTACAGTTTCAGCTGTGTTGCCTGGCACAGATATCAATTTCTTCGGTGTTGGGATTGGCGATGGGGATAGGACCTTCTTCACAAATTTCCCATGCACAACATCCTTTCACCTACTCCCATTAATGTTCTCTGGAAAGCAGTCAAGGGGTATGGGGCAAAGTTTCTGCTTGAGTCTTGATAGCATTATGTTCTGACCATCAGCATTATCAGACGTACCAGTAATCGTGTACTTATTTTGAGGGTTCTGTACAACAAAAACCCCTTTGCAGGCAAATTTATTTAGTCCCTCCAGATCTGTTTTCATTCTTTTTAAATGACAGTGTTTCGCAGTTCTCAAGCAGCAGCTGAAACACCTCTTTTCTGTGTTTGGGGTCGTCTCCAATTTTTCGCTAATGATGTTCCCTTATTTTTTTTATCACCTGTTCTGACAACCATTTCTGGGGAAGGATTGATCTGTCAATAAGTGGTCAGATGGGACTTCTTTTTCTTTATTCTCTTGGGCCTTCATTTTGCTGTCAGTACTGAAAAAAAACACATCTATATATCCATACACATATATAATTATATATCCGTATAGATCTATATATATCTATACATATACCTATACATATATCTCTAAGTAGATATATCTATATAAATATATGTAAATGAGAGGTATACTCTAAAGTCCAGCTACAGCCCTTCCCTCAATGGAACAACCTTGGAATGCTTACACTAATTAAATTTTTGATATGGTGCGTAATTGTTAGTTGACAAACTAATGCCTATATCTGTTAGTTCTTCAACTAGCAGGTAAATCAATTTTCAATTGAAAAGGGCATATCATGAATGTGCACTGTTGAATGGTACAGCTTCCTGTCTGGCGTGACCAGCTTCAGCCTTCTTGAGACATAAACTTTAAGAATTATTTAATTCCATTCGAATATGTCCTGAAGTTACCAAGAGCGATGCTCCACTGTCCATTCCCATTTCTACGAAGTGATTATTCAAAGTAAATTAGTTGTGTATGCAAGGGTGGAGGCTACTTTCATTTGACTTTGTCCTAAACTAAGCATATCTTAAAAACTATCTTCTAGTTGGTGGGTGGAGGCTGTCTGATATGACTTTTTCTGTCCCATTAGAAATGACACATTTTTGCATATGTTTACCACTCAAATTTGATTTTTGGTCATGAATCTACAGTCATTGGGATCATGGCGTCCCTTATCACAACAATAACATTTCTTACCATTAAATGTACCCCTACTTAAGGGTCTTTTGCTGGGCCTACATGGCAGTAGAAGAACTATCTATAATACTTTGTAATAATATCTTTATTACATTAACGGGGTACTGAGATGATTGCTAATAGTAGTAATTTTTTCCCCCATCCGGGGAGGGTCATTAGGGATCTGTTCCGTCAGTTGCATACTGTATGGCATGGTACAGAAGCACTAGTCTACAGCAATCATCCAAGGGAAGCTGCAGCCTCCTCATATCTGGCCATAATCTATGGGCGGATTGGCGGTGGCATACCCTGGTACTTCCGCTCAACTGTGGTGCTAATGCAGCTCTCGCATCAGTGCTGGCGCTGATAGAGGCTGTGGTAGCCTTAAATAACCGGCAATAGCGTTTTTGACATTAGGTCTCTCACATGGGATGAATGGAGTTACCCAGAGGGAGTTATCCTTCCTATTGTTACTCTGTAGACTTTCCGACTCGAGGATAGCGGAGCTGTGCAAAATGCCACGGAGTTTCAGCATTAAATTGCACCGCGAAACCCAAGTCTCCAGCCGTCTGGGCATGTCTCGGGGTAGATCACCTAGACATGCCCAGACCCCTTATCGGGCGAGAGAAGGAAAACGCTCTCAATAACCCACCATGCCCTATCACCTCCACCCTCCCATCATCATCTGTACATCATTCATCTCATTAATTGACTACAACGTTTTCATCGTGTTATAATGTCACCTTAAAGACCTTTTGTGCCGAAAAGTGACGTAAAGCAATGATTTACTACTACATGTACTACTTATTACATTAACAGACCAGATACAGTACAAGTGGTATCCTACTTCCAGAGGAACAACATGTCCTCGTCGTGAAGGCGAAAAATCAAATGAATGATAGACAGCGCTCAGTGACCCGCTTGACTAGAGGTCCATCTAAATATAAGAAATTTACGAAAGCAGAAGTTATTTTTACTGGTGGGGGTATATGATCTTTATTTGCGATGTGGTCACTGGAGTGGACATCCAGCCCGGGCTGTTGTTTTCCTTATTCTGATTTTGTGGGCTTTCACGTTGTACTGTATGTTTTGGAAAGACCGTTGATTCTGGGTCTGTATCAGGTGATAATATATCAGCATTTGGTGTTACATGGATTGAATTTATCAGCTTATTGATATCACAAAATTCATTGGTTTGTTTTTCAATTGGTAGGGGGGCCTACATTACATTAATTCTATCTTGATTGACATTTTCTGTGACGCTACTGGGGGGGAGTTATGTTCGGGAAATCATCAATTTGTTCAGAGGCATACAGATAGAGCTTGACTATATCATTTGCCATCATCTCTGTAGCCTTAGGGCCCCCATGTTTGGGCAACACAACATTTGGGTGACTTGTATATTCACCCCCGGCAATCATTTCTTGACAGCAACGTTTGACCGCCTCATTTAACATTGCATCTCTACTTTCTGCCAACAGATCTTCGTCAACATTAAAAATCATATCTTCGATGACATTATTCGTACAGTCTGCATCGACTTTGCAGAGGTGGTGAAATACAATATCATCAACAGCCGCAAATTGATGACCCTTGTCTGCCCAGGGAAATTCTGAAGGCAGAACAAAACAAAAGTGGGGCAGTACTTTCTGCGATAATAAGTAATAATTATGTTAATGTAGTAGATATACCTACTTATTTACTCACTTATAATTATTTAGTGCTTGGACTAGGATATATTTAGAAATATTATTATTATTTTTTACTAGTATTCCGGTCTTTGGGTTTGAATGTCTCGAGTGAACATGCACTGCAAGCATACAAAAACAGAAAGACGTTTATTATCACTCATTGTTATTACATATACAAAAATTGACCACTTTTTTCTTTATGCTTCATTAATTTAGTTTTGACATTGTGGTCTATGATACATGTCAATGCTAGTCAGATACTTAGCTTTTAAATTGCTGTGCCAATACCTTCTCAAAATGTGTTCTTAGACTCAGCACAACCAGGTGGTCTTGCTCTCATGGTGGTCATTTGTTTTTTCACAGTTTCAGCTGTGTTGCCTGGCACAGGTATCAACTTCTTCGGTGTTAGGATTGGCGATGTGGATAGGACCTTCTTCACAAGTTGCCCATGCACGTCATCCTTTCGTCTACCCCCATAGATGTTCTCTGGAAAGCAGTCAAGGGGTATGAGGCGAAGTTTCTGCTTGAGCCTTGCTAGCACAATGTTCTGACCATAGTGTACTTATTTTGAGGGTTCTGTAAAACCCCTTTGCAGGCAAATTTATTTAGTCCATCCAGATCTGTTTTCATTCTTTTCAAATGACAGTGTTGATGTTTCCTTTTCTTTTTATCACCAGTTCTGACAACCATTTCTGGGGGGGGGGGGGGGAGAATGATCCGTCAACAATTGGTCAGATGGGACTTCTTTCTCTTCTTGCTCTTGGGCCTTCATTTCGCTGTCAGTACTGAAAAAAACACATCTATATATCCATACACATATATAGTAACTAATGATATATCCATATAGATCTGTATATATATATATATATATATATATATACTCAGACTTGCAGTTATGTTGGGTCTGTTAGCCAATACCTTACAATTGGGTCAAGTTTTCATCTACCCTAAATATTGTCCTTACAGTTATGTCATTTAAGCGGAGATATTATAATACCGAGATATTCCACTCTCGTTGTCTGTATACTTGACAGTACTAAACCGGAAGTGTTACTACATGGGCGAGCCAGATGCAGGTTTGGAGGAGTACATTTACCAAACACAGCCTAAAAAAACTACATGTTATAGAGAAGCCGTGTTGGTACCGTTTAAAAAAACAGGCCAAAAGAAACATTACAATGGATGACAACATTACTAACACCTCATTTTAGTGAAATAAATGTTTAATAAACAAATTCACATTGAAAATTATACTTATAACGTCGTATTTTATGAGGTAAAATAGCAAAACTGTACAAGTAAACGATTCGCCGATTGCCGCCGATTGTTTGTTAGTGACTGCAATGGATCGAGTGAGTGACACTGACAGCACATGATTGAGCGAACCGGCGGTATCACTGATATATCAGCTAAAAGTTGTACGCTGGCATAACGGGCGAGTGACAGTCGGAAAAATCAATAATATGGATAAATATAAAAAATCTAGAGGGTCTAATCTAACAGTTAGACTACTACTTTATAACAAAATTTATTGCCACTAAATTTGAGATTCAGAGGCTAATTGGATCTTCCGATTTGTCAACACTTGAGTGACAGTGACAATAGCTAACGTGACTGTAGTGAGTAGGAGAGAGGGAGGGAAGTTGGGCCACGAGGCAAGTAGGCGCACCCCTTCTATTGCCAAATCTGATTACCCACCGGTATAAATTACTTTAGTTTAGTTCTATTTACTAACCAAATTCGGAAAGAAACTTTTTCAGTGATACAAAATGAATTAGTCTTTGGAATACGGATAAAATATTTTTTTAATGTAGACTAGGGGGCCTAGACCTAGTTTTGCAAATTTTTAATGTGTGCATTTCATGCCTATATTTTTTCAATACTTCAAGATATAGCTAGCCTAATTTAACTTGAGACCATTTTTTACACATATACAGGTATAGGCCTAGTCTATCCTTTTACTAATACTAGGCCCTAATAGGTTATAGTGAGTCCATAATTCTAAAATGAATTACTGACATCAGACAAGGTGGTTCACAGGGTTCAATTTAAATAACCAATATTTACGGATGCATGTGCTTGTAAAAAAAAATTAGGGGCGCATGTGCTATTTAATTTTCTATTTTTTTAATATTTTGACTTTTTCCCCAAATTTAGTTACGTGAAGATATATATAGGACCTACTGTAGCTGTAGCCGTGTCGTCCTCTCTGAAACCTGTTTCAGCCACTGGGGCTATATATAACTGCACATGAATAAAGTGTTGATATCCCTCAAGATTGCGCATCGCGACCAAACACCTGAAACTTTAGTTGCACAATGCAACTAATCAAAAATATTTATGAGGGATATTTCAGGTGCGGAAAACCCGGGTAAATTGAAGCTCGTTTCAGAACTTCAATGTGCCTATAAATAAACTAGAATTAAAAAATGACCATCAATTATTGGTAGGACCCCTCAGTCGTAGGCTCTGTCCATCAATATCTAAAAATAATGAGAAAAAAATGACCCTCACTACCACCATGTCAATTTTTTTTTAATGGCTGCGACAGCCATTTTGTTTTTAATGGATTCATACCAAAAGTTCAGATCATCAGAAACACCATCTTACTTTATAAATGTGTATAATTGAGCTGACAGTGTGAAAATACACCATTTTCACTAGATGGCTGCCTATGTCTGAGAGGATAGTTTTGAAGATAGTCCCAGGATTCATTGCTCATATCTGTACTGCAGTTAAATATAAGCCAATCAGATTGCAGGTATATTTAAAGCTGAGGATGCAATGATGCATCCTTCTGGCATCCCTTGCATCTAGTGCCTGAAGTCATCTACAGATACAGCAGGATGGAAAAAAAGGATGCAGTTTGTGGTGCATCCACAATGCATGCCTTGCATCCAGTATGAAAATGTCTGCATGCCTCCTGCATCCATTTCGCATCCCCTGCATCCTCGGTAATTTGTTTGTATCCTGTCTGCATCCCATTTGCATCTCAGGGTGCAAAATTGCATTCTTTCTGCATCCTTTTTGCATCCACTGCATCCACAGTGCTGAAACTCCCTGCATCCCTTATTTCTGGCTGCATCCACATTTCATCCACAATGCATTGCATCTCATGCATCCCATGCATCCCCACTACATCTTCAATACATCCTCAATGCATCCAATTTAGGGATGCAACTTGACTTGGGAAGAGCTGAATTTCTGAACGTGACGGGCCTGGTACCATCCATAGCCTCATAGCCTGGCATAGGCCTACTAACGTTATAATGCCAAGTAAATCCTACTATGAGGCCTAGTTTAGTTCTAGATGGTAAACTATAGACTAATAACTAGCCCAATATGATTATAATAAAATAGTACTTTTAATAAAAGTAGGGCCACTAGGCATAGATTATATAGTCATGACAATACAGGCGCTACTCTTAGACCCCTGACAAAAAAAGATTTGGGGGAATCTTTTAAGGGAATGCTTATCGAAGGTTTAG
Organism: Flabesymbios commensalis; assembly: GCA_964017125.1. Classification (NCBI taxonomy): domain Eukaryota; kingdom Metazoa; phylum Annelida; class Polychaeta; order Terebellida; family Flabelligeridae; genus Flabesymbios; species Flabesymbios commensalis. The sequence continues at coordinate 2,686,964 of OZ024905.1, forward strand.
CGGATGTACGGGGAATACTTGCCGAAATTCCTGTGTTTCTTATTTTGGACATACATGTCCGAAATAAGAAATCACAAATTTTATCTTTATATCTGGCTCAACTGGTGAATGCGCAACACAAATTATAAATTGTACACAACTCTTAGTCTATGGACATATTGACAGCATATGCATGCCATATTAAAAAGCAAAAAAATACTGAATTTTTTTATGATTTAGGCTGATTGTGTCGCTTTAAGTCTTTCGGCAAATGTTTGGCAAACAGTGCCAAATGACAAAATCTTTTCAGCCAATGGTCACCGCTGGTTACCACTGTGTCAGAGAAATGAAAGTAAATGTTATCAATTAGTCTCATCAATCATGCTAATTTAGTATTTATCTGCATGACTCTCTTGTAGGCCTACAATATACTGTAGATCTGGTAATTTTCGCGAGATTTTATTTTTCGCAAATTCAAGAATTAGCGCGAAAGTTATTATTATAATAGCCCTACTAAAGAAAATGTGTGAATTCTAAACTTTGCGAAAAGTCCCAAAATCAGAAATTTGCAGAAATCTACAGTACATTTCCATTGAATTTAATTTCCCCAAAAAGTCAAATACAGCCATAAGTGGGCACTTAATGAGAACTAGTCTAAATTTTAAACTTTTTATTGACAATCATGACAATGGGCACTTAAGATTCACTTGAGTAAAACAGACTATCAATTTGTGTCATGATACATTTTATTGTAGCTTTATTTTATCATGTTTATGTTATCAAATATTTTCTTTAAATCTAATTCAATCTTGGCAATCTCAACATGAAAATTTATAAGCAACACACACAACTGACATTCTAAAGTCAGCAAGAAATATTTCATTTCACCAAATACCTTTAAATATAAAGTGTCTTATGTATAATTATTAAATATAATCAAGAATGTGGCTGTATATTCTTGATATAATGTGTTATGAAAAGTCAGGTTATCCAAAATGAAGTTGATTATATAATTTCAAGTAAATGATGCATTTGTGATACCACAGTCCTTCTTGGGTTATATAAGTCATTATATACAGTAGAACATGCTATGTTCTGACACAATAACCAATAAAACGGATATTGCAGAAACGCTGGCGACATCCTTCGCTGCTAAATCATCGCCAGATCATTATCAGGAAAATTTTCGAAAGATTAGGGACAAGGAGAAGGAGAACACATTGGACTTTGAGTCAGATAATGACGAAAAGTACAATGTTAATTTCTCTAAACGAGAACTAATTAAATCTATCGCTCAGGCAACTGATTCGGCAACTGGCCCTGATGAAATTCACTACCAGTTTCTGAAACATTTGCCTGATGTATCACTTGATCTGTTGCTTCTACTCTTGAATGATCTGTGGCAATCTCAGGATTTCCCAGATGGATGGAGAGAAGCAACAGTGATCCCGATCCCTAAACCTGGAAAAGATCGAACAGATCCTAATAATTATAGGCCAATAGCATTGACAAGTTGTCTTTGCAAAGTCATGGAACGCATGATCAATCATCGTCTCACATGGTTTTTACAAGACAATCACATAATAACTAAATATCAATGTGGTTTTCAAAAAGGAAAGAGCACCACAGACCATTTGGTCAGACTTGAGACTTATATCCGTCAAGGTTTTGTTAAAAATCAACATACAGTTGGAGTATTTTTTGATTTAGAAAAGGCCTATGATACCACATGGAAGGGTGGTATCATGAAAGATCTTCATGAAATGGGCCTGAAGGGTAGATTACCCTTATTCATTGATAATTTTTTAAAGGGGAGAAAATTTAAAGTCCGCTTGGACAACACCCACTCTTCACTAAATCCACAGGAGGAGGGTGTCCCACAAGGTAGTATCCTTTCACCAACTCTATTTACCGTTAAAATAAACAGTATAATTGATTCTTTACCACAAGATATTGAAAAATCATTATATGTTGATGATCTGGCTGTTTACTGCCAGTCAAGCAATATGGCAATAATTGAGCGGCGCCTGCAAGGTTGCCTGGATAAGTTGGTGACTTGTGCGGATGAGAACGGCTTTAAATTTTCTCCCACAAAAACTTTATGTGTACATTTTTGCAAAAAAAATGGCTTACAGCCTGAGCCTAATCTCAAACTATATGGACAACAGCTTCCTGTTGAAGAGCAGGTCAAATTTCTTGGTCTGTTTTTCGACAAGAAGCTCAGTTTTATTCCACACATCAAATATATGAAAGATAAGTGTAGGAAAGCATTACAATTACTACGAGTTATATCCAGCAAGGATTGGGGTGGTGACCGGACAACCTTACTGAGGATTTACCGGTCTCACATCAGATCCAAACTGGATTATGGTTGTATTGTTTATGGTTCAGCGAGACGATCGTACTTAGCAGTACTCGATCCAATCGCGAACCAAGGTTTGAGATTATGCTCAGGGGCATTTCGAACATCACCCATCGAAAGTCTTCAGGTGGAGACCGGTGAGCCCTCTTTAGAGACTCGCCGGTTGAAGCTGAGCCTGCAATACTATATGAAGATGAAAGCAAATCCTGAGAACCCGGCATACTCGTGTGTTGTCAACCCAGAGTACAAGAGACTGTTTAATAACAAGCCAGGGACTATACCTACTTTGGGTATAAGGCTTCAACCCCATCTGGAGGACATGGAGGTGGAGCTCGACGCAATTAGCGTTGTGCGCCCACCAGAATGTCCACCCTGGCTTCTCCAGCAGCCTAATATACTTTTTAACCTCTCAGATCTCAGGAAAGGAGACACCTGTCCCCTTGTCTTCCAGAGCATGTTGCTTGAGTTATTTTGTAGATTTCCGAGGCACCGGAAGGTGTATACTGACGGATCAAAGGAAGACAAGAGGACAGCTATGTCCTTTGTCTGTGATGATCATGAATTTAGTTGTCGTATCAACGATGAGGCTTCAATTTGCACAGCAGAGCTGTTAGCTATTGAAGCTGCCATCGAATACATATGGGATAGTAATGACGAAGAGTTCATGATCATCACAGACTCGCTATCTTCATTGCAGGCTCTTAAGAGTCAAAAACTCAACAACCCAATTGTTTCCAATATTTTGCATATGTGTCACTACTTGTCTGGGCACAAGGACATTATTTTTTGCTGGGTACCCAGCCATATTGGAATACAGGGAAATGAACGGGCTGATGTTTTGGCCAAGGCTGCCCTGGATAAGACAAAACAGTTTTATTATATACCATATACTGATTTCAAGTATAACATCTCGGTCTACCTTGATGACATTTTGCAAGGTGAATGGAACATCAATGTCACCAGCAAATTGTTCGAGGTACAACCAATCATTAAGCGATCTTTTACACCAATGGAACGCCGAAGAGATGATGTTGTCTTATGCAGGGCCAGAATTGGCCATGCCTATTTCACAAACGGCTATTTATTGAGAGGAGAATTGCGACCTATGTGCTGCAATACTCGTCTCACTGTAAGACATGTCCTTCTCAGTTGTGCGAAATATGCGCACATCAGAAGGAAGTATTTTGCATTTAATTCCTTATTTGAGCTATTCAGGGACACCCCTGCTGGTTTAATTATTCAGTTCCTTCGGGAATGTAACCTATATTATATGTTTTAATTATTAGACTCAGACTTGTAGTTTTTACACAATCACTCCAATTTCATGGAGATATAGTGACTTGATAAGTCGTTCATTTTATAATCACTTCATATTTTACATTATTTATACTGATATTTTTATCTCATTAAACTGTGTTATAGTGCAGGCGCTACAACATGTCATCAGACTCGTTACATATAGGTGCCAGGAGCATCGTCATCTTATCATATCAAACATTTTAAACTGAATATTTTAGTACGATCATGCTTTTATTGGCTTTGTCTTTTCTTTACTACTTTAACTATACAATATGGGATATTGTAATACCTGGAATTTTCACTTAAATGGCCATACTGGCCGAAAAGTGAAGTAAAGCATTTTACTTACTTACTTACTAGAACATGCTATGAGCAGCCAACCTCCTATTTGACACCACTTTGTCATTACTCAAAATGATCCTTATCAATGAGCTTGTGGGAGAAATTTTCATCATCTTCCTGGAAACCATATGCATTGTACTGATGGATGGACAGATGTCCACAAATTTTTTTCTTCCTACAAAGAAATTGATATAAATACAAAACCAATACAATTTTTTTTATGTACACACAGTAATAAAAAAATATTTATGACAGTGTAATAGTACATACATGTATATAATCATGAGGGAATGACCATTTTATTTCCTGGAGGAATTATTAAGGGCTACTGGAAGTTTATTTTTACACACACCATTTGAAACCAGATTTGTTTCTCAAGAGGGGTACTGGGATGATTGCTAGTAGTAGTACTTTTCGCCCCCATCTGGGGAGGGTAATTAGGGATCTGTTCCGTCTGTTGGATGCTGTGTACGGCATTGTACGGAAGCACTAGTCTACAGCAATCATCCAAGGGCAGCTGCAGCCTCCTCGTATCTGGCCATAATCTTCGGGCAGATTGCCAGTGGCATACCCTGGTTCCTCAGCTCAACAGCGGAGCCAATGCAGCACCCGCATCAGTGCTGACGCTGATGTAGGCTGTGGTAGCCTTAAATAACCGGTGATAGCGAGTTTGACATTAGGTGTCTCACGTGGGATGAATGGAGTTATCCAGAGGGAGTTATCCTTCCTATTGTTACTCTGGGGACTATCCGACCTGAGGATAGAGGAGCTGCGCAAAATGCCACAGAGTTTCGTCTTTAAATTGCACAGGGAAAACTCAAGTCTCCGGCCGTCTGGGCATGTCTGGGGGTAGATCCCCTAGATATGCCCAGAATCCCTTATCGGGAAAGCAAAAGAAAACGCTCTCAATAACCCACCATGCCCTATCACCCCCACCCTCACATCATCATCTGTACATCATTCATCTCATCAATTGACTACAACGTTTTTATCGTATTATAATGTCACTTAAAAGACCTTTTGTGTCGAAAAGTGACGTAAAGCCATGATTTACTACTACTACTTTTACTGAACATAAAATTTGTGTGTCCTACATGCATTTTCTTTTGCTGTCATTTTCTTGAACAGTAGTCATTATTTGGTGTTCAAATTGATGTGTATACACCCATGTGTACACGGTTTGTATGTGCTTTAGATAATTGTGCACAAACCAATATGGAACAGAAAGAAAAAGGGATGAAAATATGGTGAAATGTGAGACCGTTCAACCGATCATATATATATAGTGTTTTTATTTCACAATGACTACAAAATAGCAGAATCAATATTGGATCTCGTCTGTATCTTTATTTATATAGTTTAGTGAAAATTGGAGATTATTCCTACAAATCAGTGAAAACTTTTGGTCACAAAACCTTGTGAGACACGAAAGTGGTCGTAACATAGGACACCAAATGGTCGTAACATTGAAAATCAATACCAGAAAAGAAGGACACCAAATTTTGTATATTTTACCTGCTCAAATTTTATATTTGAGAAAGTAAGATATTGATTGTTTCATTGGACATAGTGTATTTTCATAAAAAAAATTGACGTGGTAGGTTTATCCGCGTTGAAATAAAATCAACAGAAGTGTCCATTTCCATGCTGATATTTTGTGAGCATCCATCTATTTCATTTCAGGTAGGATACACACGTAATGAATTTCATTTCATACATGTGTTTGCAAAGTGTTACAATAGCTATTCATAAAATACATAAAAAAAATAGCACACATAGCTCAAAATGCGAAAACTCTTAATTTAGTTTTCGTCATATGCATTTGTTGATTCATTAGAAAGCAGGACATCATGACAGCGCTCGAAATAAGGGTCAGATTTTCAAGTTATCCGCTGACATTTCAGATTGTCCGCGAGTAATATATAGCTATAACCCAGCCTGTTCACACACTTTCTGAAAACATTAGTTAACCAACAAGTAGAAGCTCACCACTAATCAAAATTTGCAACCCTGACAGTCACTTGACTTATAAATGCCTTTAAATAATAATGTAATGTGAAAATATCCTTCACATAAGGTGGTTGTCCGAGCGGACAACCTCATGGTAGCTATTGATTGTCCGCCACAAATTTTAGTTGTCTCGGACAACCGGAAGGGCCTTATTTCGAACGTTGCATGATAGACATAGTATCACGAATGACAACATGTCCACATAACAACTCAACAAAGGGTAAAGTCAGCAAAGGGTGAATGATTCCTAAACAACCGTTATCCTTCTTAGCACTATTAACCTTTCAAGCCAGTTTACCACTGTCATCTTCATCCACTACAAGCCGCGAATTGCTGTCGCAATTCTCGACTAGTAGTGGATGAAAATGATTTGAAATGGGTGAAAAATTGAAGAAAATTGCCATGTATTGGTAAGCAAGTTGCATGGAAATTTTCGTTCTAAGACCCTTTGTTGTAGGAAAATTAAGTCTGTTTTCGGGGATGTAAAATGATGCTTTAATGCATCGTGAGGGCTTAAATGGTTAATACATTATTAGAAGCATCACTTAACCCTTACAGCGCGGGGGTTGACTGTAGTCGTCAGAATCTGTCGCCTTATGTCAATCCCCACACTGTAAGAATTAAAATATTTGTATTGGCCATAGACACATAACATAGGTATTCAAATGAATCCGAAAGAGCTAACTTAGACATTTATGATGATTTAAAACTGAAAAAGCCTTTGGTATCCATGAATTATATGAAAGTATTTCAGAGCTTTAGGAGTTGAAGCGCTAAAATATTTTTTTATAAACCATGGAGACCAAAGGGTTTTTCTCAATTTGAAATTGTCACAAATGTCTTAGTTGGCTCTTTCCGTTTCATTTGAATACCTATGTTATGGGTCTACGGCCATTAGAGATATTTTAATTATTTCAGTGTGGTGATCACCTTTATACGTTAGAATCTGACCTATACAGATTTTGACGTATAAAGATGGTCCTCGCGCTGAAAGGGGTCAATGCATAAATTGAACAAATCTGCATGCTTTATGCAGTGTTGGTTAGAGTCGAAAAATTTGTTTCGAGCAAATATCGAGAAACAAAACGGTTCATTAAAAGCTAAAAATAGAGGAAATATTGAGAAAAAGAGTCTTAATCTCGTATTTGTTCCGCAGTACCGGAGCTTCTCCTTCTCTTCATCCTATTACATTCAGTCTATTACATTCATTTTTGACAGTTGTAGGAGAAACTCCTTTGCCTCTCTTAACCTCCACTTCCGTGCTCTCCTGGTAGTGCCTGCAGCACCCTGTGAATGAGAAAAATATGAGTATATAGTCCTATGCCACCATTTCCTAAAGAACAGGTCATTTTACAAATCTAAGCTGTACCTTGTGTATTTTATACACTCTGTACATATTTTCGGGGCAGATCCGAGCCATACATGAAACTTGCTTAAACAAGAAATATTTTCTCGTAATATAGCCAAGAGACATATATTCTTGTACTAGTACATGGGAAATTTATACAGTATACCTCACCTTTGAGCCAGCATTCTATCAGTTGGAGACATTGCCATATCCATCTCACCCGCATGTTCTTTGTGCCAGTTGGGCTTTTCAAGAAAATCATCTTTCGTGAGGTCCAACACTTCTGCTCTCCTTCTCTTATTGAATAGAATAAGGTGGCTTGAGGTCATCTCACACAAGTCAATCCAATCTTTTAAAGTAGGGCACTCATGAAGTTTTCTTACTCTAATCTTCATTTGTGTATACAGCCAATTTCTCAAGAGAGCAAAATCCTGTGTCACTGGTATCACTTCTATTTTGTGTCTCATTATTCTGTTTTGTTTCCTGTCTCAATACAGAGTTCACCCTTTTATTCCACTCACAATCCAACAATTTTTTGAACTGATCAGCTTCAGCTAATTTCCTCTCATTGCTCTCGCGAATACCCATTGCAGATTCAACCATGATTGCATGTCCAAACAGGTGACCTATAAATTTGCCTATGGAGAGAGCTCCATTCATCGCAAGTAATTTTGTGCTTTTGATAACAACATCGAATACACATAGCACAAGTAAAGCATCCAGAGATGCATTTGCTTTAATTCTCTAGCTGTTAATATTAGACAGGCTAAGGTTCTAGCTTTTTGGTTGGCATTGTAAATATCATTATTTTGCTGGTCTTCTTTTTCTCCAGGGGTACTGGCGTACCCTGGTTCCTCCGCTCAACAGCGGAGCCAATGCAGCACCCGCATCAGTGCTGGCGCTGATGTAGGCCGTGGTAGCCTTAAATAACCGGCAATAGCGTGTTTGACATTAGGTCTCTCACGTGGGATGAATGGAGTTACCCAGATGGAGTGATCCTTCCTATTGTTACTCTGGGGACTATCCGACCCGAGGATAGCGGAGCTGCGCAAAATGCCAAAGAGTTTCATCATTAAATTGTACAGCGAAACTCAAGTCTCCGGCCGTCTGGGCATGTCTGGGGGTATATCCCCTAGACATGCCCAGAACCCCTTATCGGGCGAGCGAAGGAAAACGCTCTCAATAACCCACCATGCCCTATCACCCCCACCCTCACATCATCATCTGTACATCATTCATCTCATCAACTGAATACAACGTTTTTATCGAATTATAATGTCACTTAAAAGACCTTTGTGCCGAAAAGTGACGTAAAGCAATGATTTACTACTACTACTACTCCAGGGGTACTGGGATGATTACTAGTAGTAGTACTTTTTGCCCCCATCATTAGGGATCGGTTCCGTCAGTTGCATGCTGTATGGCATGGTACAGAAGCACTAGCCTACAGCAATCATCCAAGGGATGCCTCCTCGTATCTGGCCATTATCTTTGGGCAGATTGCCAGTGGCGTACCCTGGTTCCTCCGCTTAACTGTGGTGCTAATGCAGCTCTCGCATCAGTGCTGGTGCTGGTGTAGGCTGTGGTAGCCTTAAATAATAGACAATAGCGTGTTTGACATTATGTCTCTCACATGGGATGAATAGAGTTACCCAGAGGGAGTCATCCTTCCTATTGTTACTCTGGGGACTATCTGACCCGAGGATAGCGGAGCTGCACGAAATGCCACGGAGTTTCAGCATTAAATTGCACAGCAAAACCCAAGGCTCCGGCCGTCTGGGCATGTGTGGAGGTATATCCCCTAGACATGCTCAGAACCCCTTATCTGGCAAGCGAAGGAAGACGCTCTCAATAACCCACCATGCCCTATCACCCCCACTCTCACATCATCATCTGTACATCATTTCATCTCATAAATTGACTACAACGTGTTTATCGTATTACAATGTCACTTAAAAGACCTTTTGTGCCGAAAAGCAATGATTTACTACTACTACTACCACTTATTCAGAACTAAAAAAAAAATGTTCGCATCTTAAAAATAATAAATTTCCAAGGCCGCAAGTACATTTAGTGATCAATATTAATACTAGGCAGACACACAGCCTTGGTCTGAGTCGCAAACGTTTCCTTCTGATTCCTCTTCTTCTGTAGTTCTGTGAACCACTTTTTCTTTCTGTTCCGAAACAACAACAAAACAGCAGACTGTTAGTTTAAATATTCAAATTTGAACCTTGATTAGCAAAAAGGCTACTATACATACATTTTACTACACACACTTTATACTGTTAGTTTCAAAGTAGGAGGTTAAATAATTTTATGTGATTTTACTGTTACAGTACACCCGCTTTATATTGTTTCCATTTTAAAACGAAATGTGCCCTAAAAAATACCAAAACATCCCCTGACCGAAATACTCTGTATAGCAAACAAGTTTTTCCCAAGTACAGTATTGGACCACATAAATGCCAATTTTCCCACACACGCCCAACACAACTTTAGACTGGCTTTCGTTGGATATCCATCCTCTTTGCTGACACTTCGAACCCACTCTTTAAACAATTTTACGTGATCAATTACGTTGAAATTGTTTTGAACAAACAACAGACTCGTAAGAGATTTAATGCATGGGCGGCGAGAGTATGCATCCGCTGCGTGACATAAATCACCTCAGTCTATACCACCTAATGCATAATAAATTAAAAAAGTGCATCATTATATGCACCACATTTATGGAAAAAAATAAATGATGCAAATAACAGCAGGTATGGAGACAGCATGATTGCAATTATTTTCATTTATCGGCTTTGACCTTGAAAAAATTTGTCAACACAACCGTCCATGAAAATGACCTTGACATAAACATATGGATCACTAGTATGAATATGGAAGTAATACTCATTGTAGCCTGTGCGGATTGCGGATACTACATAGCGTCATGAATAGCTTTTCCCCTTTATTGGCATATTACGTGACTTTGACAAAAAAAATAAGCGAAATCTATTCTAGATCGTCCCCTTAGATATGAAAGGGTGTATCTGCCACTATACTAAGTGGCAGATACACCCTTTCATATCTAAGGGGCCGAGATATCCCCAGAAAGCACCAAAAGACACCTTATATACAAAAAAATTATTCGGGGGGGGGGGGGGGGCATGCCCCCAAACCCGTAATACGCACTCTCAAATTTTCAATTTTTTCTGAAAAGCCACTACACTTACATTTATTTCTGGGGGAAAGCCTGTCCAGTTAAGTTAAAGAGTGAATAGTTCTCATCATCGGCGAGCCAGGTCTCTTGTAAACAAATAGCGCCAAATTTTACATTGTGTTTTTTTTCAATTCATCACTAATATTGTTAACTTTGAACTTATGCTGGCTATATTGGTACTGAATAGAATAACATTATGTGTATGTTCCTCTAATAGTATAGTCGCAGAATCATGATCAAAGTAATGTGAATGGTTAACTACTTCACAGAGTTATCTGGCTCGTCATCGTCAAAAATCTCACAAAACGAGTTTGATTCAACACGACCTACGGTATTTAGAAACATTTGGTCAGTCATTATGGTAAACGAAAATAATATTTAAAAACACCTAGTAATTGAATAAACTCTGACAAAAAGCTAAATTTTTTATAGCTATGTACAACATCATAATCGTAGCAAAATATATGTGTATGCATGTTTATATAATATGCTGAGCCCTGTGCACAAAAATAGTGCATTCATGATAACTGGCTTTACTGTAATGCCATGCGTTATCAGCAAACGTGCTTATAAAGAAAATGCCAAAGAACGTCGATTGGACAAACATTATATGAAAAGGTGTGTAATATTTTAGCTATGAAAAGTAATTATATAAAAGACAATACATACAATATGTAAATTATGAATCTGTCGAGCGAGTATGATGTCAAGTGTTGCTTCCCCATGGTCGTCTGCTGTCAATATGGGAGATGACATTGTTGAGATCGTCGAACAGCTGGCTTTTTCCTTTATGACCTTTCCCAGTCTCAATCCAGATACTACCATTCCATGACCATGTAGAAGCCACACCGGCGTGATTCTGCGCACAATTTAACAGTTTCACATTCATATGGTGAGATCATCTGTAATCACGTACCCAGAATTCTTCAGCTTTCTCCTAGAAGTTGGGTTACTGGGATGATTGCTAGTAGTAGTACTTTTTGCCCCCATCCGGGGAGGGTCATCAGGGATCTGTTTCGTCTGTTGGATGCTGTGTACGGCATTGTAAGGGAGCACTAGTCTACAGCAATCATCCAAGGGCAGCTGCAGCCTCATCGTATCTGGCCATAATCTTCGGGCAGATTGCCAGCGGCGTACCCTGGTTCCTCCGCTCAACAGCGGAGCCAATGCAGCACCCGCTTCAGTGCTGGCGCTGATGTAGGCTGTGGTAGCCTTAAATAACCGGCAATTGCGTGTTCAACATTCATGTGGGATGAATAGAGTTACCCAGAGGGAGTTATCCTTCCTATTGGTACTCTGGGGACTATCCGACCCGAGGATAGCGGAGCTGCGCAAAATATCCCTCCTATTGTTACTCTGGGGACTATCCGACCCGAGGATAGCGGAGCTGCGCAAAATGCCACAGAGTTTCATCATTAAATTGTACAGCGAAACTCAAGTCTCCGGCCGTCTGGGCATGTCTGGGGGTATATCCCCTAGACATGCCCAGAACCCCTTATCGGGCGAGCGAAGGAAAACGCTCTCAATAACCCACCATGCCCTATCACCCCCACCCTCACATCATCTGTACATCATTCATCTCATCAATTGACTACAACGTTTTTATCGTATTACAATGTCACTTAAAAGACCTTTTGTGCCGAAAAGTGACGTAAAGCAAAGATTCACTACACTACTAGCTGCGCAAAATGCCATAGAGTTTCAGCTTTAAATTGCACAGGGAAAACACAAGTCTCCGGCCATCTGGGCATGTCTGGGGGTATATCCCCTAGACATGCCCAAAACCCCTTATCGGGCGAGCGAAGGAAAACGATCTCAATAACCCACCATACCCTATTATCCCCACCCTCACATCATCATATGTACATCATTCATCTCATCGACTACAACGTTTTTATCGTATTACAATGTCACTCAAAAGACCTTTTGTGCTGAAAAGTGACGTACTACTACTCATTATTTCAGTCATACATTTCATAGTTTTAATGGTTTCTCTGTGACATCCTGGTGGGTAATACAGCAAAACTCGCTACATGTAGGTGCCATATAGGCACTATCATGTTATCATCAATCGTTTTTATCTCAATGCCTTAGTGCGGACATACTATTATCAGTTTGGTCCTTTTTATCACTTTTACTGTTCAAAATATCATATTATTATTTTAGTCTGAATTGCCATTTAATTGGCCATACTGGCCGAAAAATGACGTAAAAAAAATATTTTTCTTACTTACTTCTACCAATATGTTTGCAAAGCGGAAGTGATTCTCTTGATGTAACACAGACTGCTTGAATATGAGATTGATCACATGTTTCCATTTTTGAATCAGTCGTTTTTGTTGCTAGGATTTAGCTGATATTATCTCTGGTACACCACGACTTTTTACATATATTGAACACATGACAAATGTTACCAAAAAGATTATAACAAAAAGCTGTTTTTAAGATAATATTTTGTGTGAAAAACCGCACAAGTATTAAAAAGTTAGAAAATAAGAACATTATAAACTTCAAAAACAAAAATATTATAACCGAAATCTAATTTTGAAAACCACAGCAGTAAAAAATTGGTGTAAAAAAAATATTAAGCATGTAAAAATCCACCTAAAAGCCCTGAAAAGGATATTTTTTACAATTTTTTTACAAAGTTTAAACAACTTGCAAAAGACAAATTTTGTTTGTGTCCGGTTTTTAATATATACCTTGTAAAACAGCATTAACAACATTCAATTCTAGTGTCTCCATCCTACTCAGGGGAGGGGGTGGGTGGTACCCAAATCTGGAATGGTTGTGCAAATGTTAAAACAACCATAAACCAATGTTGCATTTACAACCTTAAAACATTCTGTGTCCCTAAAATTTCCGTGTCGCCAAAAAAAATTTTTGTCTTCAAATTCCGTGTCTCCAAATCTGAAATGGTTGTACCAGAGTTGTATCAGAGTTGTAGTACCCAGTCAATGGGATGCTACCCTGGGAAGGGGGTTGGGGTAATGTATGGTTGGAAAACAATGTTGTACCAGCGTTAGGCCAGCATTGCCAGCATTGGAAGCGTTCAGACAACCATTATACAACCATTATCTGTGTCACCAAACCATATATCTCCCTACTTGTATTTAGATTCTAATTTGTTTAATTTATCAATGCATTACTTTAAATACCTTTTTATTACATCATTTTAAATACCTGAAAACAGACTTAATTGTCCTGCAATTTGGAATGCAAATTTTCATGAAACTGGTTTACCAATACATGGCAATTTTCTTTAACTTCTCACCCACTTCAAGTCATCTTCATCCACTACAAGTCGAGAATTGCGACAGCAATTCGCGAATTGTAGTGGATGAAGATGAAAATGGTGAATTCGGGCTTAAAAGGGTTAAATGGCCATACTTGCCAAAAAGTGATGTTAACCCTTTCAGCCCGTGGATCGTCGTCTGTGGACGTCAGATTCTGACCTATAAAGACGGTCCTTGCAGCGAAAGAATTAAAATATTTATAATTACCGTAGACCCAAACATAAGTATTCACATGAAGCGGAAAGAGCTAACTAAGATATTTATGATGATTGAACAAAACCCTTTGATTTCCATGGCTGAAACTACTTACTTATTTCTTTCTTCTCCATTTGTGTTTGTGTTTCAGCGGGGGGGATGGGTGTCACCTCCGCGTTGTCCCCCCTGGGAAACTTCATAGAAGGTCAAGCACACCCAAACGTTTTTGCCTTTCTGCAGTTTTCATTGAACCGGGGTTTATGTATTTTTTGTTTCGTGAAGTTTCCTTCTCATGTGTTTTTTGTGTTTGCTTTCCGGTGGTTCAGGGTTTTTCAACGAGGTTGTTATGTTTATTTTCCAATAGTTGTCAGGTCAAATTCTTTATATATTCTTTATATATTCATATATTTTTTATATATATTTTCATTATTTTTTGTCACACATTTCATTGTTTTAATGTTTTCTCTTTGGCATCCTGGCGACGGACGGGATGTCCGAAAGAAACCATTGCCATATAATTATTTTTTCACTTCATTGTTTTAATGGTTTCTCTGTGGCATCCTGGCAGATAATGCAGCATGTCATAGAGAAGCCATTGCCGTACAATTAGCCTGTGGTGACTTACGGTGTCCTCACGGTTCGTGATTGCTCTGTGGTGCTCTTCAATATCACAGACTTTATTACCAACTGTGGGGGCACTGTAAGACTTTAGGGGGGGATGGGTGTCACCTCCGCGTGGTTCCCCCTGGGCAACTTCTTGGAAGGCCAAGTACACCCAGACAGACGTATTTTGTGCATTTATGGATTTCTGCATCATTCTATCTGTAAACTTTTTCTCATGTGTGGACTGTTTTCGTTTATTTTGTTCTGCTTCACTTTCTAATGTTTAAGTTCAGATAAATTTGTGTCGTAAAGTTTCTTTCTTGTGTCTCTTGTACTCTGGGTTGACAACACCCGGCATACTCGTGTGTTGTCAACCCAGAGTACAAGAGACTGTTTAACAACAAGCCAGGGACTATACCTACTTTGGGTATAAGGCTTCAACCCCATCTGGAGGACATGGAGGTGGAGCTCGACGCAATTAGCGTTGTGCGCCCATCAGAATGTCCACCCTGGCTTCTCCAACAGCCTAATATACTTTTTAACCTCTCAGATCTCAGGAAAGGAGACACCTGTCCCCTTGTCTTCCAGAGCATGTTGCTTGAGTTATTTTGTAGATTTCCGAGGCACCGGAAGGTGTATACTGACGGATCAAAGGAAGATGATGTCTGTGATGATCATGAATTTAGCTGCCGCATTAACGATGAGGCTTCAATTTGCACAGCAGAGCTGTTAGCCATTGAAGCTGCCATCGAATACATATGGGATAGTAATGACGAGGAGTTCATGATCATCACAGACTCGCTATCTTCATTGCAGGCTCTTAAGAGTCAAAAACTCAACAACCCAATTGTTTCCAATATTTTGCATATGTGTCACTACTTGTCTGGGCACAAGGACATTATTTTTTGCTGGGTACCCAGCCATATTGGAATACAGGGTAATGAACGGGCTGATGTTTTGGCCAAGGCTGCCCTGGATAAGACAAAACAGTTTTATTATATACCATATACTGATTTCAAGTATAACATCTCGGTCTACCTTGATGACATTTTGCAAGGTGAATGGAACATCAATGTCACCAGCAAATTGTTCGAGGTGCAGCCAATCATTAAGCGATCTTTTACACCAATGGAACGCCGAAGAGATGATGTTGTCTTATGCAGGGCCAGAATTGGCCATGCCTATTTCACAAACGGCTATTTATTGAGAGGAGAATTGCGACCTATGTGCTGCAATACTCGTCTCACTGTAAGACATGTCCTTCTCAGTTGTGCGAAATATGCGCACATCAGAAGGAAGTATTTTGCATTTAATTCCTTATTTGAGCTATTCAGGGACACCCCTGCTGGTTTTATTATTCAGTTCCTTCGGGAATGTAACCTATATTATATGTTTTAATTATTAGACTCAGACTTGTAGTTTTTACACAATCACTCCAATTTCATGGAGATATAGTGACTTGATAAGTCGTTCTTTTTATAATCACTTCATATTTTACATTATTTATACTGATATTTTTATACTCAATAAACTGTGTTATAGTGCAGGCGCTACAACATGTCATCAGACTCGTTACATATAGGTGCCAGGAGCATCGTCATCTTATCATATCAAACATTTTAAACTGAATGTTTTAGTACGATCATGCTTTTATTGGCTTTGTCTTTTCTTTACTACTTTAACTATACAATATGGGATATTGAAATACTCGGAATTTTCACTTAAATGGCCATACTGGCCGAAAAGTGAAGTAAAGCATTTTACTTACTTACTTACTTCTTTCTTGTGTGTTTTTTATGTTTACTTTCCAATAGTTCGGTGTTTTTCACCAAGGTTATTATGTTATTTTCCAATAGTTTTCTGCATTGTTGTCGAAATTATAGTGGTCATTGGTTGAAATCGTGCAGTGGTTTCTCTTTTGCATCCTGGTGATGGACAGGATGTCTGAAAGAAACCATTGCCATATAATTAATTTTTCATTTCATTGTTTTAATGGTTTTTCTCTGGCATCCTGGCGGATAATGCAGCATGTCAGAGAGAGGCCATTGCCATACAATTAGCCCGTTGTGACTTACGGTGTTCTCACGGTTTGTGATCGCTCTGTAATGAACGGGCTGATGTTTTGGCCAAGGCTGCCCTGGATAAGACTAAACAGTTTTATTATATACCATATACTGATTTCGAATACAACATCTCTGTATACCTTGATGACATTTTGCAAGGTGAATGGAACATCAATGTCACCAGCAAATTGTTCGAGGTACAACCAATCATTAAGCGATCTTTCACACCAATGGAACGCCGAAGAAATGACGTTGTCTTATGCAGGGCCAGAATTGGTCATGCCTATTTCACTTCATATTTTACATTATTTAGATTGAGATTTTTATACTCATTAAACTGTGTTGTAGTGCAGGTGCTACAACATGTCATCAGACTCGTTACATATAGGTGCCAGGAGCATCGTCATCTTATCATATCAAACACTTTAAACTGAATATTTTAGTACGAACATGTTTTTATTAGCTTTGTCTTTGTCTTTCCTTTACCACTTTAACTATGCAATATGGGATATTCTAATACTAGGCATTTTCACTTAAATGGCCATACTGGCCGAAAAGTGAAGTAAAGCAAACATTTTACTTACTTACTCAATGCCTTAGTGCGGACATACTATTATCAGTTTGGACTTTTTACTTTATCACTTTTACTGCCAGGAGCATCGTCATATTATCATATCAAACATTTTAAACTGAATATTTTAGTAATAACATGCTTTTATTAGCTTTGTCTTTCCTTTGCTACTTTAACTATACAATATGGGATATTGTAATACTAGGAATTTTCACTTAAATGACCATACTGGCCGAAAAGTGAAGTAAAGCAGATATTTTACTTTACTTTATTATCATATCAAGCCTTTTAAAATGAATATTTTAGTACGAACATGCAGTTATTAGTTTCATCTTCTCTTTACCACTTTTATTATACAATATAGGATATTGTAATACTTGGAATTTTCACTTAAATGAAAAGTGATGTAAAGAAGACATTTTACTTACTTACTTACTTGTGTTTCAGCCGCGCTTGTGAAAATAATACCTAAGCAGAGCCACCATCTGCCGATTACACGGACTAGTAAACCACTTGAACACCAGCTAGTGAGTAAGTTCACACATACATGTGATTTTAATACTCCTCACAATAGGCTAGTTTATAAAATTGTTGTCAACATTTCTTTGTTTTAAATATTTCGTTATATTTCAGTGTTTCAACAAAGATAATTTAACAGACACAATGAACTTAAAATAAATGAATACTAACATGTGAAAATGTAATATCTAACAACAAAATAAAAAATGGATATTGCGTATATCTCTCAACCCTTGCAAAGTGTTTGTTTCTTATCTATTTCTTGTTCAATTGAAGCTGGAATAGCTAAAGCAATTCCCAGTTATAAATGAGGAAAATTATTTATAATCATGAAAACGGAACATTTGCAAAAATAATTTATTTTCCTAATTAAGCAACTAATTTATGGATTTTTATTTACATATTTTATTCTGACGGTATTAAAAATATTTCACTCTTTTAGTGCGGGAATAGTCTTTAGACGTCAGAATCAGACATCTAAAGACGCTCCCCGTGCTGCAAGGGTTAAACCGTATATATGGTCCTAGCAGCACAAGGGCTACTATGAGCATGTTTAGGGGTTTTGTCAAGTTGAAAAAAATCACGAGAAAAACTTGGATTGTCCAGACCACACCCACCCATCCCCTATTCAATTTTTTTTCTTTTTTGGAAACATGTTTAACAAAAAAAACCACAAAATTTCCCCATCCCCCCCCCAAAAAAAAAAATTGTGTTGGGGCTTGACCCACCTACACACTTCCGAGTTTTTCTCGGATTTGGGATTTTTTTAAACTTGACAAAACCCCTTAGTTGCCATGCATATCAATGGCAAAGTGTGTTTGTTTCATTTGGTGTTATATTATATCTTTGAACATGAGCGAACATGTGTATTTTCAGGGAAGTGTTTTAAAAAGAAATTAAACTGAAGAGGAAATATCAGTGAACATCATGGAACATCATGGTTCTACTCAATGTTAATTAAATATTCGACCACTGCTTATGACTATAAGCAACCAGTGGGCCAACTTTTGACAGTGTATACTATGTTATTCTGCTATAGCTGATAATCCATAAATATGGTGCTTGAAAAACAAAATCAATTACAATTGGTAGTATTTATAATCTTCCTTTGAACTTGGGAGTTGTATGAATCTAGAACTTTACAGATGGCTAGGTACATCTTAGTAAACCCAAGTCATTTACCGATTTTTTACATTTTCCTGCCTACTATTTTTTTTACATATTGCTTTATAATTTATTGAACAGACATATGTCATTTCACTTACAAAGTGTAGTGTTAAACTCTCAGGACTTTCGTGTTTAATTTATTTCATATTTTTTATTGTGATCAGTATTTGTATCACCGGTGACTTTAAGCATTGATTTACTACTGCTGCTACTACTATTTGTTTCATATTGAATAATATAAAGTCTTATTTGATTCCAGAGTTTGTTTTAATTTTCTTTATATAATTTATATCGATAATAAAGTCACATTCTGCATTCAGATAAATATATGGTTTCAATATATATCCATACAAATTATATATGGATATTTTGAAAATATATTTATTGCAAGTAGAAACCAATCAAGTGGGGTCGTTATATTTCTGCACTATTTTTTAACCACTTTTTAGCTCCTGTCGTCACCGTAGGTGAGACGGAGGGAGCTATGGATTCCGCCTCCGTTTTCTTCTTTTGCCTATAACTTTGTAAGAAAACATAATGGACAGGTGGATAATGGACAGGTTAAAATATTTTTAATCTGAATTCAATTCGCAAGGTCGCAGAGGAGAAATGATGATGTTACCGCGTTGGGCCGTCCGTGAACATTTCGTTTCCGGAGCATATCTCTGAAAGTACTTGTCCGATTGTCTTCAAAATTTAAAGATTAAGACTTGGACAAATGGGGGGTTACAGGTCGACCATCCGATACTTTGGGGGTCTTGGGCCCCACCCCCCATGATTTTTTTTAAAATGAGGCATTTTCGGGATATATTCAGGGGGGGGAGTTACAAACATCTAGTTAGGGAGGTATTTTTTTGAAAAATGTTGACCACTAAATTTACAGTATAAAGCGTTATATTTAAAGTCAAAAGCGTTATGAAACTGACCTATATGAGATTGCCACAGATTATTCAAGAGGAGAAGCAACAGTTCAAGTGATACATCAGGCAAATATTGCTGACTGATGTCACGTTTTCGGATCTATACGAGTCTATTGTAATTGAGTTCTTTCTTCCACTTAAAATACACGAAATAGGTACATCATAAGATTTGATACAAACAAAATTTAGAAAACAATGTATAGTTAGCATGGTAAAAAGTGAAATATTAGCCGTGCAGTTATGCAGTGACATGGTAAAACCTATAGGCCTACATTTTGTCTCACCTAAAATAACAGTAGATTCGTAGATCCGAATCTACTGTTTTAACAATAGACTAAAGTCACCGGTGTATTTTAAAGGTGCTCTATCACCCCTTATACGGTATGAATAATTATGTCCTTATATGGAGGTGATTGGCTATCATGTGACCCTCTGAGAGGGTCACATGATAGCTAATCACCCCATGTAAGGAAACACTTGTGCCCCATCTTGTGGCAACTTTGCTTTATTTGTCACAGATTTATTCATACTATATAAGGCGTGATAGATCACCTTTAATCTATAATATCAGACACACTACTGGTATAGGCGTAGTCATTGGTGACGAATCGAGCTGCGCGACGTTGGACAATCTCTATGGATGAGATGTCCTTGCCTAAGTATGGGCCCCATATTGCGGCACCATACTGAAGTACAGGGCGTACTAGAGTTGTGAAGGCATTTTCCTTGATCTTTTTAGGACAGGTTTCCAAGTTCCTGTGGAGGAAAGCGAGGGTGCCGTTTGCTTTTTTGATGGTAAGAGCAACATGTTTGGGCCAGTCAAGTTTGTTTGTGATGTTCACACCTAGGTACCGAGCACTGGATAGGCCTACCTCCTGCAGGATCTGGTCACTGATGGTGTACATTCTCGTGAGTGGATTCCGTTTCCCACACATTCTGATGGATTCACACTTCTCGGCGTTAACCCTTGAAGCGCTGAATTTTTTTTATAAATTTTTTTTTTACATTTTTAGTGCGGGGATCGACTTTAGACGTCAGAATCTGTCATGTACAGACGTCAGATTCTGACGACTAAAGTGGATCCCCGCGCTTTGAGGTTTAAGGGTTATACTTCATTCCCCATTTATTACTCCACTCGACAAGAGAGTCCAGATCACTAAGTCCCAGTGGTTTTCACGCTAATCTACTGCGCGCCGGACTTAAAGTTATATAACCTGTCGCTCACAATGTGTTCGCTCATTTAGAGGCATGTGGCCTTCGCGACTATAGTCACATCGCCCAGATCGTGTTTACCCGTTGAGTGGCGACGTTGGACCAGAATTAAGCCAACTTTGGTTCAACGTCTTTAGCGGAAGCGCGCTTCCAGTGGGATTGATAAACTTAAATGCCCATCGGCCACCATCTGGGTGCAAAATGTTTCTTCCCGGCTCACTCGTACTGATTCACTATTGTGGGTGAACCTCCGTGACTGAGAGGTAGACTGCTAGGGCTCGAATTTCGAATCCTGTGTCCGGAGGGCAGTTTCATTTCATTGATCTCACCTGGCCCAGTTTAGCCTATATGTGCACAAAGGTGGCATAAAGCCCGATTCATTTCATTTATCATCTGAGTGAAGGCGTATGCGTATACGAAATATGAAGTAGATGTATCAAGGATAACGTGGACTGTGTAACCATAGATAGACGTTCCGTTCTTGAAATATAATCGATCAGTTTTGATCAAATTAATGATAATGTAGGAGGGAACTCAATCACTGGAAGAGTACTATAGTGCTACAGGTCAAAAGGCTGTAACTCCATGATTACTTTTCCAGTGAGTGGTTACTGTTATTTAGCAAATACTTTTCTTTGACAAAATGTTGGCTAAAAGTTGCCCCACCGTCTACGACGTTGGACCAACATTAATCCAACATTGATTTAACAAATCATGTTTGCTGTGATCAGTGTTCTAAGGGTTAGGCTTGTAACCAGAGACCCTGTTATGACGTTGTTGTGTAGATCTATAGATCCCAGTGTGGCAATATTTTACTATGTGGCATTGTCTGGTGTTATAGACTCGGTAACTATATCAATATGTACTGTGTGTAATACACACTGTTTATAACCCGCGGCCCATATCCCAGCAAACACGAGACATTAATCCAATGACATTGGTTTAATGCTGAGCCGACGTCTGCGACGTTGGCTCAATATAAGACCAAAATTGGATTAACCCTTTCAAGCCTGAATTTACCATTGTCATCTTCATCCACTACAAGCCGCGAATTGCTGTCGCAATGCTCGACTTGTAGTGGATGAAGATGATTGGTTGTGGTTTAAAAATTAAAGAAAATTGACATGTATTGGTAAAAGAGTTTCATAGAAATTTTCATTCTAAAACCCTTGGTTGTAGGTGAATTAAGTCTGTTTTAAGGGATGTAAAATGATGCTATAATGCATCGTGAGGACTTAAAGGGTTAATGTCTCGTGTTCGCCTAACCCCTACAACGCTGAAATATTTTTGTAGAAACCATGGAAATCTAAGGGATTTTTTTGCAATTTGAAATCATCACAAATATCTTTCCGCTTAATGTGAATACCTATGTTATGGGTCTACGGCCATAAGAAATATTTTTATATTTCTACTCTTACAGTGCGTGGAGCGATTTTAGACGTCAAAATATGACGTCTGTAGACGTCAGAATACAGACGTCAGATTTTGACGACTAATCTCGATACCCGCGTATGAAATGAAATGAATCGTGTTTTAGGCCACATTTGTGCACATATAGGCTAAACTGGGCCAGGAGAACCTCCTGAGGATGGTGAGATGATTGAGATGACACTGTCCTCCAGACACAAGATTCGAAATTCGAGCCCTGGCGGTCTGAGGCCGAGCACGCTACCTCTCGGTCACGGAGGCTCCCCACAATACTGACTTTCACACGTGGATGGGGAAGAAACATTTTTTGTTTCTTCAACCGCTGAGACCGGGAACCGAACTCTGGCTTAAAAGGCAGCGGTGCTAACCACTACCCTAGGGCCCCCGCCCTAGACACTTAGACATACGATATGCAAACGGTGTTCATTTTTATGGGGTATTGGAAAATTCAGCACTCGTCCAAGGAATAAGGTTTGAGCCTTTAGGCGAACACCTTATTCCTTGAACATGTGCTGTATTTTTCCATACCCCATGAAAATGAACACCGTTTGTATTTTCTCACATGATTGTCCAAAATTTTCAACTGCGCAAATAAGTGTACAGTTGACCGGCATCACAAACGACCATAAGACCCGCCGCTCTCCTGCTATAGGTCTACAGCATGCATGCATACAACATGTATAGGACTACATGTAGTACAGCGGAGTTCGGTATCGGCTGATCCCGCAATACGTCTCATAGTGGAAACACCACCGGTGAGTGTGAGAATAGTGCCAGACCGACAGATAGATAATTATTGACGGCAGGTAGTCTATGGGGACTTCTGCATCACCAATTCTACGCGGCACATATAGACAACAAAAGAGCATTATACACACACAACCCTTGTCCTGCTAGACTGACGCAATTTCCAGCTGAAAATGAATGGAAAATAAAGACAGCATATGATCATAATATAATAGGGCTAAACCTACTGGTAGACAGGATAGGAAATCTATGGAGATTAATGCATTATTAAAACAAACCTAGCAATACATTCGTTATACGGTGTATATGTTAAAATAGGAAATAGATAATCATGCACAAGTATTAACTCGATAGGCAGTGAAGTATAGACGTGACATAGTAAATAATAATAACTGCGTGGCCATTATACATAATAAATACAAATATTTACGTGGCCATTATTCATAATAAGTACGTTTTTTAATTGTCTATGTTTCATATAATTTGAAATTTCTGTGATGGTACACATCAAGATGCTAAAACATTTCACTGATATGATAATATTATATGTTTGCCACAGATACAATAACTCCTATAGTTCGTCTTCGCGTTGGTGCGCTGTGGAGGACGGGGGCCCTCTAGGGTGGTGGTTAGCACAGCTGTCTTTCACGCAACAGTTCGGGGTTCACGGTCTAGGCGGTTTAAAAGAAACAAAACTGTTTCTTCCCCAATATTGTGGAGAGCGTCTGTGACCGAGAGGTAGGGTGCTCTGCCTCAGACCTCCCGGGTTTGAATTTCGAATCCTGTGCCTGGAGGGCAGTGTCATCTCACTCAGCTCACCATCCTCAGGAGGTTCTCTCCTTATTTAGTCATCATAATCTGACGTCCATAGACGTCAGATTCTTTATGTGCCGATGTGTCGGCAGCAATATTCCACCCGTCCATTTCAGGACAGATGGGCCTACATCCAGTCATGCGTATTCAGAGAGGTGGGCCCACATCAAGACATGCGTATTCAGACAGGAGGGCCCACATCAAGACATGCGTATTCAGACAGGTGGGTCCACATCAAGACATGCGTGTTCAGACAGGTGGGCCCACATGAAGACATGCGTATTCAGACAGGTGGGCCTACATCAAGACATGCGTATTCAGACAGGTGGGCCCACATCCAAAATGCTTATTTCAAGACAGATGGGCCACATCAAGGCATGCGTATTCAGACAGGTGGGCCCACATCCAAACATGCGTATTCAGACAGGTTGGTGCACATCAAGACATGCGTATTCATACAGGTGGGCCCACATCCAAACATGCGTATTTACAGGTGGGCCAACATCCAGACATGCGTATTCACAGGTGGGCCCACATCAAGACATGCGTATTCACAGGTGGGCCCACATTAAGACATGCGTATTCATAGGTGGGCCCACATCAAGACATGCGTATCCACAGAATGGTAAATAAATTATGTATCCTACCAAGCAAAAACGAGCCATTCTCCCAATGCCGTTTTAAATCGTCTGCGACGCTGGGCCAACAGTATAACAACATTAGCTAAATATCTTGTGTTTGCCTGGTAGCTGGAAATGCCTGAAAACAAACCCGTTCCACATCGACCCAATGTTGAACCAATGGTGGGTCACCGTTTACGCTGGCCCGACATTGGTTCAACATGGGTCGATTTCTTGTGTTTGCTTGAGAATGCTTGTAAGCTAGCCCGTTCTGCATGCACTGCCCCCCCCCCCCATGATGTGCGATAAAACACATCAGTAATTAATATAATAGTTTCAGATCTGCCAAACCGTATGCCTACAGTTTCTGTTCGCAATGGCCACTTTGGGATTTAAAAATGCTGACTGGAAAATTGTTTTCATTTACTTTTTTGCACCTCCATAGATGGAGAAATAAAACATACAAGTACAACATATTATAACAGCATCGGAATGCAGGCTATCTATTCTACATGTGTTATTAAGGTGTGTATTCACTGTGAAATATTAAGTCGAAGAAATAATGAAATAACGATATATACCTATAGCAATGTACTCCGCGTAGTGCGTATTGCACGTTTATATCTACGAATATATCGAATCTCGTTTTTCTCTATGACATACGATGTGGAGACGTAAAACAATGTGCAAATAAATTGATATTGTAAGCGATTGCCATCCACACCTAGCGGAGGTCCTCAGCACTTCAGCTGCTGAACTGTTGAAAACGTATCTGCTCCAGCAGCACAATGGTTGATACCTAGACGGGGCGCGTAGTCCTTAAAGGGTGCTCTTAGCACTTAGAAGGTTCTCTCAGACAAATTCGATATGCTAGGGAACAAAATAAATCCACTTCAACAAGTCTGAAGTACAGGCTGTAGCACCAGATTAACTATTTAAATGCTAAGATACAGTTTATAGCTGATATATGAACCATTTTCCTGACTTAGAAACACTGCCATAGCATTTATAAAGAATTAATTTAAACTGTCAAACTAACATCAATTTGAGCATTAAATCATTTCAGAAAAAAAGTTATTTTACATGTACAATTATTTAATAGTACAACAGCGAATCTGGTACTAGCCTGAGATAATACAAAGTTATATATAAATTACCCCTTAAGGGTTAAAACACAGAGAGGCTACTATAGGCAACATCAGAGCTGTGAGTGTTAAAACACAGAGATACTTATACAATTGCCATCAGTGCTGTAAGGGTTTAAGTACCGGCTTAAAGTATCAAGCGGATTGGGAGATACTTCAGATAATTGCTGGTGTACAATACATCAAACAGCTGTCAAGTGAGGTAACTACATACATATTGTATTGTATGCAGACACAGCAGTAGAATAAAAACATAGACAGGGAAAATAAAATACAACACCATTAAAATACAGGGACACCAAATACAATAATACACTAACTTAAGTGTGTATAAATGAATATAATTATAGCGAGTAAGTGAGTAAATGAGTAAGTCAGTCAGTCAGTCAGTCAGTCAGTCAGTCAGTCAGTCAGTCAGTCAGTCAGTCAGTTAGTCAGTCAGTCAGTCAGTCAGTCAGTCAGTCAGTCAGTCAGTCTGTCAGTCTGTCAGTCTGTCAGTCTGTCTGTCTGTCAGTCAGTCAGTCAGTCAGTCAGTCAGTCAGTCAGTCAGTCAGTCAGTCAGTCAGTCAGTCAGTCAGTCAGTCAGTCAGTCAGTCAGTCAGTCAGTCAGTCAGCCAGCCAGCCAGCCAGTCAGGCAGTCTGAGCTTGGCCTTGTTCGGTTCACCCATCGCCCCAGCTCCTCAGTTCGACTCTTCCCGACCATTTTGTTGGTTCATCCCGGCTACAATCAACTCTTTGTCTCGGACTCTACTCCTCTCGCTCCTCTCGGCTAATCTCGGCTACTTTCGACTTCTCTCGGCTCTTCTCGGCTCCTCTCGGCTTGTCTCGGCTCGGCTCCCTACTGGCTGTATATGATTGCTGATCTCTTTACACAGAGTGGATCAGTCTTTAAGCTTGTTATGTGGATTCGGGGTCACACAGTCAGAATAGGTATCTAACCGGCCTACAATAATAAGATTAAAACGAAATATTAACGACCACAGAAATCACGTGACATAGATCTAATGCTGGCTGAATGTCGGCCCAGCGTCGCAGACGCTGGTCCAACATTTAGCCGGCATTGGTTACATATCTCGTGTTTGCTCTCAAGACTCTTACGTGAATTTTTGGATGCCATTTTCAAATGAATGAAAAGTACCAATAGGTTTAGAAACCAGACCTGACAATGGTCCAGCGATTCGCACCTCGTATTCAAACGAGTTTCAAACGATATAAAATGAATCGAAATCGATAAAATAATTTTCAGATATGTTTGTATTTTTCATAAATATAAATACTTCGCGTTATCTTAACCCTTCAATTGCCAAAACATTTTTTTATGAGCCAAACATTTGAAATCATTTGAAATCATCATAAATGTCTTAGTTAGCTCTTTCCGCTTCATGGGTCTACGGCCAGTATAGCTGTTTTACTCTTTCAGTGCGAGGATAGACTTTTGGCGTCGCAATTTGACGCCTATAGACGTCAGATTCTGATGTCTATTGACGTCACATTCTGAACGGGTTAAGCTGAACATTGTGTTGGCAATTTCAGCTTAAAATGACGGATGAACAAAAAAAATAGTGGAAAATACTAGCTGACAATTCAGGAGAAGGGTGAACTCTCACAGCACTGAAAGGGTTAATATGTATATACTCACCCCTTGAACGTGAAGGGTTAATATAATAATCACAGGGATCTCTAGTATGTGTCTAACTCTTTGAGAGCCAGAGACAACTTAGATCATTTCAGTATTTTAGTGGCACACCGGATAACTGTTCTTGTGTTTAATTAATCCAATTATTCATTATTGTTTTGAAGTTTAAAAACACGAAAAATACTGATATTTTGAAAAACAGACGGGAACTGCGCATGACACTGCTATCCACATTTAATATGCATGTTTATACGCTAGAGCTATTTAATTTAGGTTTTCAAGCACTTGAAGTTTTGTCTCGTTACCGCGGTCCACAACTTTAAATGAAAATGTATGTGATTTGTGAAATTTAAGTCCCAACATATATCAGTGTTTCGAGATTGAGATTATAAGGTGCTGATAGAAACACAGAATGTCTACTGCAGAACACATCATTGCTCTTAAAATGAAGCAAAGCTATTTGATCTTTCAGTGACATTTTATTTAGGATTATTTAAACAAATTGACCGTTATGTAGGTCATTGTTCATGTATGTCTATATATATTCAAATGCATAACAATATACGTATATATATGTAAATGTCTTTTACTAATTTTTCTAATTTTGTCAGAGTATATTTTCTATTATGTATAACAATATCTGGTTATTTTATCTCTACTTTGTGATAGCTTAGCTAACATGTCTCCTAAAAAAAATCACAATCTTTTAAAACTAGGAAGCATACAGACATATGTCTTCCAGTAATATACATGAATAAATAAATAAATAAAAGCTTTTATGTAACGCGAAA
Organism: Flabesymbios commensalis; assembly: GCA_964017125.1. NCBI lineage: Eukaryota > Metazoa > Annelida > Polychaeta > Terebellida > Flabelligeridae > Flabesymbios > Flabesymbios commensalis. The sequence continues at coordinate 2,715,238 of OZ024905.1, forward strand.
ATCTGGGCCAAGACCATTCGATGCGCTGCACATATTTAACAAATATCAGTCATTGTCTCACTCAAATGACAATTTGAAGGGGTGTGTTTTAAGATTTATTTTAAATGTAGCCAAATTTGGTGACTTTCCTATGTACATGTACACATGTATATATATTTATGACAAATAAGTGAGAAAGATTTATATCAATAAAACACCTGTCTGAGTGAATATATACGGTGTTAGCACGGTAAGGGTGTATAATTCTATGAGCTACAGTCGTAGATTGAGTTGCACTTGTATATATTTTTGGTTTCTACGCTTTCCAGAGTGTCTTTTTTGCTACTATATATAATTAGTATGTTATACATAGTAGCTATTTTATCTCTGGTTTTGGTGCGGGAAACAAAATGATAGACCCCCATGTTATCTTGGCTATGCCTTTTAATTTTATTTTAATAAGTAGTCATTTATATTACCGAAGTACCCATTTTTCATTATGGCAATGCCACCTAACATGATTTTAGTTGTTTGTCATACCATGTATATTGTCATATATGATTTTAACAAACTAATATTCTTGTATATACATGTACATATATCCCTCTTATTACTATGACAAATAAGTCTGTAATGACTTTTATTTCTGACAATAAAATATCTGTCTGTCTGTCTGTCTGTCTGTCTGTCTGTATTGGTTTATAATATGGTGCATAGTGAGCAGCGTAATACGTCCTAGGTAGGACGGGATATTGGGCGGCGTAATACGTCTTAGGTAATTGATCCTAGTGATTAGAGCTGATGGTTAATGATTGGCTTATTGGTTTACACAGGGTGGGGGGTGACTATCGGCGAGGACTACATGACGTGTAGGGGGGGGGGGTGCGTTCACCCTGACAACAGCCTAGTGGACACAAGACACATTGAACTATTGCTGGGTCAATGGTGGCCAGCGTCGTAGACGGTGGCCCAGCATTGTGTTTACGGCTCATGTTTAATGGGAGCCTAATTGTAACACGAGACATTGAACCAATGATGTTTTATTGTTGGCCAACCGTCACAGACGGTGGTCCAACATTATAACATCATTGGTTAAGTTCGAGTGTTGCCAGCCTGCTGCCAGAAAACATTAGCAGCTCGTCCAATGATGGCCCAACGCTTGTGACTTTGATCCGACCTTGGGTGAATGCTGCTTGATTGCCGGGTGATCACGCGCCCTGAGAAACAACAGATCTCTGTGTGGGGCTGTGTGCGGCGGTTGTTTCAGGGTGAGACTGTGTTTGTCTTGGAGTCTGTGTGGTGCTGCGTGGAGTGTAAGATCTCTCTGCTGTGTGGAGTGTAGCTTTGTTAGGTTTGTCTGCCATGGTTGTGCCAAGAGCCTGACGCGTACATACACCTATACGAGGGCAACGCACAGGCTAGAGCAACACCGCCATACAAATTACAACGCAAGCTAAACAGACAATTATCAACAATTTGTTGAATGTTTGATTTTTGACACACTGTGTATCTCAGGCTAAGGATACTCTGATACGGGATAGCACTACCACAGGTAAGCTAGTGCTAATATAACCATTTACCCTTTAAACGCCGAAATATGTGCATATAAATCATAGAGACCAAAGGGTTTTTGAAATTATCATTAATGTCTTAGTTATCTCTTCCGACTTTATTTGACTACCTATATCATGGGACTATGGTCATTATATTTTTTTTAATTCTTTCGGTGCGGAGACCGTCTTTAGATAAATAGATTTTTTCAGTAGGCCTAAATCATTGACACAGAAACAAACATGAGGTAGGCCTATAATTATACATAAAATCATGGGTCGGCAAATCGAGGTCACCAGAGAATACAAATACCGACAAGTTTCCTGTGAGGTTACTTACTCATTTCCACGGCGGTCCCTTGACAGTGATCCATGATGGCGATGGCAAGAAATAATTAGACGTCGGTCCCCGCGTGGAAGTAAAAAAATGAATGCATATTATGCACATTTCAGGCGTTTGAATAATTTGGAGCATATATGCCCACCCTGAATGAAAACATGAAAACATGGGCAAATCCAATGGGGGTGGTTTGGGTTTAGGGGTTTGAACCCCCCTTCAGAAAAAAATCATCACCTTATTTAGGGTTTCATGATTTGGTGATGTACTGAGTGAGAAATAGTGCTCAATATGCCTTATAGATTGCATTAGAAAACCCCTCGACCCATTTACAGTAAAATATTTTTTTTGTCAAATTTCCCCCCCCCCCTCACTGAAAAGCTAGAGCAGCCCCTGCAAAACATTTAACACGGCGAAGATTTGAGCCCAGTACCCTCACAATGCCTGAAAGTATCGTCTTGCCTAGCTGGAAACTTATTTGTATTCACCCACTCAAGGGGTTTAAAACGTATTTATATTCATAAAAACTGCTTTATTATACTAACAATATATTGCATTTTTAAATGTATCATCCTCCAAAGACATCTTCATTCTCTTGAAATGATTCCAAATGATTTACAAGGGTTACTCCTTTGCCTGCTAAATTAAATAATTAACATTTTCACCCACTCGAATTGTGTCGCTACCGCGATCCACAACTTCATGTGGCTGAAAATTACTTATATTTGTTTAATTTAACACCAAGCATTTGCAAATCTTGATGTTGAAACACTCATTTTATTCCCCAAAACAGCGATCTGATCGACAAATAAAACAGGTTAACCCTTTAAGCCCTCACGATATATTAAAACATCATTTTTCATGCCTGAAAACATACTTTTTTCCTACAACGAAGGGTTTTATAATGACAATTCCATAAAACTGGTTTGGCAATGCATGGCAATTTTCTTTATTTCCCCCCCCCCATTCTAAATCATCTTCATCCACTACAAGACTAGAATTGCGATAGCAATTCGCCGCTTGTAGTGGATGAAGATGACAACGGTAAACTCAGGCTTTAAAGGGTTAAAAGCGACAATTTAGTCGTGATCAGCAGGATAAGGTTTAACCCTTGCGCTGCTAGCAATACAGGTCCGCAATATATATACATAGGTCTAATAACTATACATATATAAAAGTACAGGGGCGGGGGTCCTAGGGTAGTGGTTAGCACCGCTGCCTATCACGCTAGAGTTCGGGGCTCGTTTCCCGCTCCCGGTCGTTTGAAAGAAACAAAAATGTATCTTCCCCATCCACTCGTAAAACTGATACCTCCAGGGTTTGAATTCAGAATCCTATGTCTGGAGGGAAGTGTCATCCCACGCATCTCGCCGTTATCGGGAAGTTCTCTAGACCCAATTTAACTTATGTGTGCACAAAAGTGGCCTAAAGTCTGATTAATTACATTTCATTTTTTAAAAAAGTACATATTTTCAAATATTATGTTAAAGATAAATGGCATCATAATGACATGGAAATCCATTTTTCTGTTGCAAAACCAAAAAAAACCCATATTGTTATACATTGTAGCAATACAGACACTCTGGAAAAGTTTACATACACAGGACCCTACCATTCCAATTGTATACACCCATTTTCAGGGAAAAATGCTCATTATAATGCATGCATACCAATTGATATGTATACATAACAATGCCAATACATACCATTTGCTATGTATACATAGCGGCCCTTCATCAATGTCTAGCGGCCCTCCATAGTCGGCAGTAGCCCTCAGCCTCAGGCTGCTGCTGACTATGTAGGGCTGATAGACATCAATGGCGAGACGCTGAAAAAGCGTAGCGCACTCCTATATCATGTTATCGTTATATTGTTACGTATAGGCTACATAATAATTATTGTATAACATACACATGTTTATGTTTAGATATCTCATATATTTAATCTGTAAAATGTCTAAAGCTCTTTGTTGTTTTCCCTTTAAAGTCTTTATCTATTTTAATAAACACCACCCTTTCCGTGCGGGGGCCGCCTTTTGACGTCAAACGTGGATCTCCGCACCGATAAGGTTAAAATATTTGAATGGTCGTACACCCATAAAATGTGTCTTCAGAACAACCAGACCGAGCCGCCTGAGCCGTTTATGACTCTTCAAAGGCGATATGGCTTGTTAATCTCGTTTGACATGGGTGAAATATCTTACCTCTTTAAGGGTTAACCCGTTCAATGCGAATTTTAACTCTTGCATTAATCTTTTTTTCGCTGAATAATCTTATTTAAATTTTCACACACTTGAAATTGCTGCTGCCACCCACAACTTCGAGTGGGTGAAAATTACACATATGTGTTTAATTCGAAACCAAACACTATCAAATCTTGCGATTTAAACCAATTGAATTACTTTAAAAATTCAATCGTTGATGTATCTATTTTGTAACGCAAATCCAGTGGATACCCTCATCTAAGCTTCCTTGTCATTAGTTATTATATTATACAATTTAAAACAAACAAACAAACAAACAAACAAACCAAACCAACAAACAAACAAACAAACAAACAAACAAACAAACAAACAAACAAACAAACAAACAAACAAACAAACAAACAAACAAACAAACAAACAAACAAACGACAAAATCAAACAAGCAAAAAAAGTTTTTCAGAGATGTACCCGCTTAAAGTTATGTCTCGCTACGGCAACCCGCAACTTCGGGTGGTTGAAAATTAGTTTTTTTTCTTTAATTTGAGACAAAACATTTGCAAATAATGATGATTAAACACTCATTTCGTTCCCAATAACAGTGATTTGATCAGCTACAAAGCGGGTTAACCCTTCCAGCGCGGGGATCGATTTCAGTCGTCAAAATCTGACGTCTGTGGACGTCAAATTCTGACGACTGAAGTCGATCTTTGCGCTGTGCGAGTGAAAATAGTTCTAGTATGCGTAGACCTATATCATATGTATTCAAATGAATCAGAAAGAGCTGACTAGGACATTTCAGATGATTTCAAACCGAATAAAGCCCTTTGGACTCCATGGGTGAAGACGACTATTGTTTTCATTGTCTTGACGTGTCTCAAGTCAAGTGCTTGGCACCCTTCCTACTAACATTCCTTCATTTTGAAATCATCCTAAATGAATACCTATGTTATGGATCTATGAACATTATACTTATCTTACTCTTTTTGTGTGGGGAACGACTTTAGACGTCAGAATCTATAGACTTCAGATTCTGACGTTTAAAGTCGATCCCCACACTGAAAGAGTTAAGTAGGGTACCTCTTGAAGACGGGGGTTTATATAATCCATTGGCTTTGTCACTCTAATCATGTTAAGCTTAATCTGTTAACCATTTCGTTACCAGAGCTCACGTTGTCTGTAAGTGTAAGCTGAATGCCAAGCCATACAAAAGTGGGCTGTGGAGACGAAAGTGTTTATATTTGATAAAATGCATGCATCAGAAAATTGTTGATTATTTTATTAATATATTTTTATTCTCAGGTGTTTTCACCTGTGATTTCTGTATTGCCTTGAGGTGGCCAATTAATTAATTAATTTAATTAGATCAGTCAAATTTTCCAACAAAATGGATTAACGTTTTAAGAAATACTAGGATACTAATAGTCGAATTCACATTAACCAAGGTGAACTAAAGGAATTTCGATGATTTTTCAGTAAATTATAAACCAATTTTCATTAACATTTTACACACGCCAATTTCTAGTAATCCGACGACTACTTTGTTAATTTCGTGAAGTTCTGGTAGGTATTTCTGTTAATTCTGATACGAAGTTAAAGGGTTTTTAAAACACACAGCTACATTATTTTCTTTGTCGGAGGACTACATTCTAAGCCGAGATTGGAACAACTGTTGATCAAGTACCAATTATCATGGTAGGCCTAATGGTATTATAATCAGTCAGGTGTGACCGAGCTGTTGATCATGAGGGATCCTTATTATGGTCTGATTTTGTCGAAGTCAGTTAAAACTCTTGGAGCTCTACATTCCTAGCTGTGGAAACGGCCCCGGCCTTCGTCCTCGAGATTTTCTACAGCTAAGATCCTCGGGCTTTATCTTATACATAGAGCGCGACCATTATGACATGCTAAAGAAACTAACTTTTAAGCTATAACATCTTTGTCAATGAGCTTTTTCAGAGGAGTCGCCACATCGCTAAAAAATAGCGCTCGTAAAATTTCATGAAAATGGTTAAGAATTGACTGAGAAATCAACCAAATGTATTCACGACAGTTAATGTGATCTGAGTGTAGAGGTGTAGTCGACACGTTTGTTCTGTGCGTCAATCAAACATATAAAACGTTATTGTCTGTTATCTCGAGTTGACAGTACCATTATAAATCAGCTTATCCGCACTCCAGTGTTGCAGCAGCTCAGACCCCTCATTTGGGGTGGAGGAGTGGGTTCGAGGGGGTCGCATGACCCCACCTATGACCACAAATCTTAAAATTTACCCTAGCAACATCCTCCAGAATCCACCCTTGTGCACCAATTTGCAACTAAAAATAAAAAAACAATTCCCAGAGAGACAAACATGAGACGTTGGCCCAATGTTGTGTTAATGTTGGCCCATTGTCTGCGAAGCTGACCGAACTTTAACCCTATAACGGCCGGTGCTGCATACATTCGGGTTTTCATTTTTTATTAGCACATTAAGTACCACATTTAAAATATGTTAAAGATAAAATGTGACATCAACCAGCAAGATTTGAAAACAGTTGACCTCCATTTTGTCAAATCTGAATAATTTTCACTCACTTGAAGTTGTGGATCGCGTCAGCGAGACACAACTTCAAGTGGGTGAAAATTCAAATTGAATAATTTGGCGGTTAAAGGGTTAACTCAGCATTGGGCCAAAGCTGTGCCTGGACACTCCCTCCCCTACAACCTGCGTCTTATCAGTAATGAATATTTTGCCATATTTTACATCTAATTAACGCAAATATTATATATACATATATGATTAACAAATATGAGTAATTTTCACTCATATGAAATTGTGGGTCGCGGTAGCGAGACACAACTTCAAGTGGGTCCAAATTTAAATAAGATATCTGATGAGTTTACACCAGCTGATTTAATATATTATCTCTATCTGGTGCCCATAGGGTTAGAACGAGGGATTTGTAGTGGAGCCTCGAGTTACCCACGTCAATCAACACAAAAAGTGTTTGTTTGTTATCTACAGCTGACAATAGCGTTATAAATCGGCTTATGGATACTTGAGTGTTACAGCTCGGCGCAGAGTATGTGACAAACACGCAACATGATATATAGATGGCATCATGCACAAGCGGGCTAACCCACATTTTGACGATTTTGAGAAAAAATCGCGCTGCAACATGAAGTACAGGATAAAACGAATAAATACAAATTAACACAAAAAGGTAACAAAATCAGTGACCAAATGGTCTAACCCTGAATGTGAAACTCGTATATTGACCAAGTTGTTGCTTTTAATGACATATATTTTCATTGGTTTTTTTAAAATGTGGGTTAGCCCATTTGTGCATGATGTCATCCATATAGTAGTCATACTAAGTTACACAAGAACCTATGAACTGGGCGATTAGTTTGGGTATTTTTTTACATTGACCCTTTTCCTGCTAGGCCCATATATACATACGTTTTCATGCAAGTTTTGAACCAATTAAAATGACACTATAATAAATAAATAAATTAAAGCTTTAAATTATAAAATATAAATTTCCCCCCACTTGAATTTGTGTCTCGCTACAGCGACCCACAACTTCAAGTGGGTGAAAATTACACATATTTGTTTAATTTGAGACCAAATATTTGCAGATCTTGGTGTTTAAACGCACATTTAACCTGCTGATTAAGTAGATTAAAAACGATTTTAGTTCTTAGCGCTTAAAGGGTTATGTAAATTTAAGAAACGCCAGTCGTCATTTGAAGCTGGAAATTATGTTAGTAATTCCAGCTTCAATAGAATAAAAATTACTGAGTGACACCTCAGGACGACAAGGGTTCATAATACCCCTCAGGGCGACAAGGGTTCATAGTCTACAAAGCCTTAGTAACTGCAGACGCAGACATAAAACACAGCATAAACAGTAGGACCCTATAACTATAACTATTTCAACAAATATGAGTGTTTTTTTGCTCATTTAAAGGTGTGGATCGCTGGAGCGAGATCGACCTTTACTCATTACCCGCTAATTAAGTTCTCGTATTAAAATTTTATTCCACTTGAAGTTGCTGTTCGCGGTAGCAAGATAAAATTAAAGTGGGCGAAAATGACTAACTTTGGTTTAATTTGCGATCAAACATTTGCAAATCTTGATGTCTAAGCACTTATTTCATTCCCATTAAAACACACTACTACATTATTTTCTTTGTCTGACCACTACATTCTAAGCAGGGAATGGAGAGTTATTGTTGATCAAGCACAGGCCAGTTATCATAGTAGGCATATTGTATTAAAATCAGTCAGGTGTGACCGAGCTGTTGTTTGTGAGGTATCCTCATTAGGTTCGGATGTAATCAGTTGAAACCGTCAGACAGACAGACATATATTTTATTGACAAAAAGAAAGTCAATCCAGATTTATTTTTCATAGGAATAAGAGATATGTACATCTATATACAACATTGTTGATTTGTTAAAATCATATGACAAAGTACATAGTATGACAAACATAACTTAAATCATGTTAACTGGCATTGCCATAAAAAACACTGGGTATTACGATAATATGAATGCCTGCTACTTAGAACAAAATTGAATGGCATTGCCAAGATAACATAGGGTCTATCATTCTGTTTCCCGCACCAAAACCAGAGATAAAATAGCTACTATGTATGACATGCTAACTATATATAGTAGCAAAAAAGACACTCTGGAAAGCGTAGAAACCTAAATTATATACAAGTGTAGTCGGAGCTCTACATTCTTAGCTGTGGAAAAGGCTTCGGCCTCGGCCTTTTTCACAGCTAAGAATGTAGAGCTACTCGGGTTTTATCCTATACATAACATGCAGTATCTGTTATTTAACCTGCTAATACAACAGATTACAGACAATTATATAGGGTTAAAGTCGGTAAAAGATTAAATTATATAAATTGAGGCTTCAAGGGTTAACCCTTTAACCGCCAAATTATTTAATATGAATTTTCACTCGCTTGATGTTGTGTCTCGCTGACGCGATCCACAACTCCAAGTGATTGAAAATTATTCAGATTTGCCAAAATTGAGGTCAAACATTTCCAAATCTTGCTGATTGATGTCATGTTCTATAATAATATAATAATTATATCGTAATTTAAGATATTATTATTATATTATTATAGAACATGACATCAATCAGCAAGATTTGAAAATGTTTGACTTCAATTTTGTCAGATCTGAATAATTTTATCATTCTATCCTTAACATGTAAAAATTTGTGTACTTGATGTGCTAATTAAAAAATAAAAACCCGATTATAATGGGGACCGGCGGTATAAGGGTTGAATGGTCAGTCATAAGTTCACGACATGGTTATGTGTTATCTTGACTTGACATACCGGGTATAAATAACCTGTAATTATAGTGACCCTACCGGAATGTGTAGTTAGGTGTAAAACACACAGCAACACCAATAAAATGATTCCAGTTTGTAATATTCTACCCGAACCAATTCGTGTTTCTAGGAACAATAATTCCTTTAAACGTAAAATAAAAGAATTAATTTTTACACCTTATTACATCACATGATGTAAGAAGTCATTGTTCATGTACTGCAGCTTGTGGGTAGAATACATGTCATTAGTTTATAATCTGTACAAGCCACATTTTGACTGAAAGTCCATATAGATTAAATACGCTTTAATAAGTAAAGCATTGTAATGTATTCATTCGTATTATATGTGGCAGGCCGAGTTTTATGAAGTCTTCATTATTAAATCGTAATTATATAATGAGTTTTATATGTTTACCAGGTCTGCTGTCACCATGGCAACCACATTACCCCAGACCCTGCAGACCTTAGCACCCCCCTGGCCGCAGCGACACCCTGCGGACCACGCCGGCAACTACGTGGCCGCTGAGATGAAGCTCATTCACGACGATAGTGCTAGTGTGTTCCCCGAGAGTGTACACAGGTGAGTGTGAGTGGAGGTGCGAGTGATGAGGGTGCGATTAATGATAGTGCTAGTGTGTGAGAGTGAGAGTGTACATAGCTGAGTGCGAGTGACGATAGTGAGAGTGTGTTCCCCGAGAATGTACACAGGTGAGTGTAAGTGCGAGTGACGATCGTGCGATTGATGCTAGTGCTAGTGTGTGAGAGTGAGAGTGTACATAGCTGAGTGCGAGTGACGATAGTGCTAGTGTGTTCCCCGAGAGTGTGCACAGGTGAGTGTGAGTGATGATAGTGCGAGTGATGATAGTGCTAGTGTGTTCCCCGAGAGTGTTCACAGGTGAGAATGAGTGATGAGTGTGTTCTCTGATAGTGTACAGAGGTGAGTGTGAGTGCAAGTGCGAGTGATGATGGTGCTAGTGTGTTTCCCGAGAGCGTCCACAGGTGACTGCGAGTGTAAGTGCGAGTGATGGTAGGCCTAGTACTAGTGTGTTCCCTGAGAGTGTAAACAGGTGAGTGCGAGTGTAAGTGTGAGTGATGATAGTGCTAGGCCTACAGGCCTACACAGGTGAGAACGAGTATGATAGTGCTAGTGTGTTCTCTGAGAGTAAACATGTCTGTGTGAGTGATAATGCAAGTGAGAGATGGTGCTAGTGTGTTCACAGATGTGCGCGAATGAGTAGTAATAAGTGCGAGTGAATAGTAGTGCTAATGATCCCAAAATCTTGGGGCCTGTCCCTTGTTTTTAGACACTGCTTAGAGAGGACTTACAACTGACTGAGTGCTTGTGAGTGCGAGAGATGATATAGCGCTAACTACTGTGCTTCTAAAGACTGATCGTTCAATTTTCCCAGGGGTTTATTTTTCATAAATATAAAAAATTGAAGCTGAAATTGGTGCCGTAATTTCCAGTTCCACACTGGATGAAAAAATCAACAAACAATTGAAGCTTACAGCAGTTCAAATAGGGGCCTAACATAATATTATTCCACCAAGCAATCACCAGGTGGCTCTGTCTGTAATTTGTACAATGAGGAACATATACACACTAGATGTCGCTGTGTCTCTCCTAATATTTGTGTCTTCTCACGAAATGCTGATCCAACTCTGACCCGCTGTCTGCAGCGCTGGCCCAGCGGTAACCCGACATTGGGACAACGTGTGTAGTCTGTTCGACGGTGAAGGTTGGTCCAAAATGAAGTTTCTAGTCATTTTGCCAACAACCCTGAAAATTTCGCAAAATTTCATTCAGCATTTCAAAAGTTAGACCATTTGACATGTAACGCAATTCTGAGAATAAACCGGAATGAAGTTAGTGGGCTTATACATGTTATAGAGGAGCGTCATAAATAGACATTTACTAGGCTCCATGTCAAATGGTCTAACTTTTTCTTTACAATATTTTTTTACGGAATTTTCAGGATCGATGCCAAATGACTAGAAAATAGGATTTACAAAATTTCATGAAAATCGCATGAGAATTGACTGACTGGATACCAAAAAGCTAACTTTCATTTTGAAACATCATCCACGTCGGACAGACTGTAGAGTTTGGTGGGTTTTGTCCTGCAACCCAGCAAACACGACACTTTCACCCAATGTTGGTACAATGTTGGACCAGCGTCGCAGACGGTGGGCCAACGTTGTACCTACAGTGGGTAAATGTCTTGTGTTTGAGCAACCATTTTCTCATTGTTTTCTTCTTCCCTGCCTCTATTTACACATCTTTTTCTGCGTAGCAGCCCAGGTGTAGCAGTGAAGATGTAGTCCGCAGTGATAAGTCCAGCAAAAATGTAATGAATAAATTTATGACAATGGCCCAACCTTAATCCAGCATTGGCTATGCCAGTAGGCCTAAACACAAAACATTTGTATAACATTTGTAAAACGTCAGACCAACGTCTTCGACGCAGGGTCAGCATTGTGCATATGTTATACAAGTGTTTTGTGTTTACTGAGTATGCGTTTCTCTTTTGTTGGCTACCCCTACCAACGTGGTCTCAAGCTACGGCCCCAACTAACGCTGCGCCTTGCCGCGCTGCGCTGCGCCGCGCTGTGCTGCGCTGCAAAATTCAGCAGACGTGGCCCCACTAAGAGCAGCGCGGCGCCTGAAAATTATGTTTTTTGTAATTGAGATTATGCATGAAGGGTGGTTTTCTACAACACGTGACTCTTCTGGCTATTGTGATTGGCCACAGAGCAACACTGAAAAAATGCGGCGCCGTGAAATATAAACTTTTCCCAGCTTTTTTTATGTACCGCTTCGCTTTTCTTTTTTTCATTCTTCCACCTATATTTATATTATTCTTTCTTCCAGTGGTGAGGCAGCCCGCCTCAGCAGATGGCGTTCGCTGGTACACAGTGACTTCCTTTATCTTTCCTCCTCTTATATTTATATTATTCTTCCTTCAAGTGGCGAGGCAGCCCGTCTCAGCAGATGGCGCTCGCTGGTTCATAGTGACTTCCTTTATTTTTTTCCTCATCTTATATTTATATTATTCTTCCTTCCAGTGGTGAGGCAGCCCGTCTCAGCAGATGGCGTTCGCTGGTTCACAGTGACTTCGTCCCCCCTCCCCGGCTGACGACCAGTGAATGGGACGGCAGGCAGGTGGTCAAACCCCAGGACTCACTGATGCCGTCTAGCGGAAAACACATGCCCGATAAGGTAAGACATTAATAGATTTTAACTCTTACAAGCACGCGCGGATCCGGGGGGGGGGGGGTTGACGGGCGCCATATTTTCGCCAAATTCTTTAAATTGGCTACAATTTACCAACAAAATCTTCTGGGCAAGCCCCCAAAACCCCGCGCGCCCCCGCCCCCCCCCCCCGCTTTCTTCAGATCCTGGATCCGCCACTGAAATATCAACGCTGACATATTTTGTATAAACCACGGAGACTAAATGGCTATTTTTGATTTGAAATCATCAGTGTCATCTCAATCATCTCACCATCCTCAGGAGGTTCTCCTGGCCCAGTTTAGCCTATATGTGCACAAAGGTGACCTAAAGCCCGATTCATTTCATTTTCCTGCGCTGAAAGGTTGAAAAGTGTACTAACAGTTATTTTGACAGACGGGGGATTCGTCAACACCACCCGCCGCATTCATTTCTGTCAAAGACATAGAACAAGCTTCGATAAACTAGATTCGTGGATCTGAATGAATGAAACGCACAGCAGCAAATATATTCAGGTCTACGAATCTACCGTTATTGATATTTTTTGAAATATACATAAAGGCCGTGTTAACATCAGTGCCTGAATAGGTTATTTGTATTCACCAGGTGGCGTTTATTCATACATACCGAGTAACGAGCGATATGCATTATGGGTATACCTTTATCCCGCTGATAGTTTACACTTGAAATTTAACACTTAAGGCGCTAAGCTACTTAACATAAATTTCCACCCACTTGAATTTGTGTCTCGCTACCGCGACCCACAACTTCAAGTGGGTGCAAATTACTCATATGTGTTTAAGTTGAGACCAAACATTTGCCAATCTTGATGTTTAAACACAAATTTCATTCCCAATAACAGTGATTTCACCGGCTAATAAAACAGATTACAACGACTATTGTCGCGCTTAGCGCTTTAACCCTTTCAAGCCTGAGTTTGCAATTGTCATCTTCATCCACTAGAAGCCACGAATTGCTGCCGCAATTTTCGGCTTGTAGTGGATGAAGATGATTTGATGAGGTTTAAAAATTGAAAAAAATTGCCATGTATTGGTAGGCCAGGTTTATGGAAATTTTTGATCTAAAACCCCTAGTTGTAGGAAAATTAAGTCTGTTTTCAGGGATGTAAAATGATGCTTTAATACATCGTGAGGGCTTAAAGGGTTAAGGGTTTAAATACATGTGCCATGTGTATTTTTTTCACTGGAAGTCAAATAAACAATAAACAGTGAACAATTAAACAAATGTTTGGTTGATGTTGGGCCGACGTCGTAGACGGTGGGCCAACATCAAATAATCATCGGTTCAATGTCTCGTGTTGGGTAGGAACGTCACCATCACCACCCCCACCATATCGTGTTTGCTGGGCCCTTCGAGTTACGATGCTGGGCCTGCATTAATTATTTAAATAATTAGCTTGTTTACTAGGCTTTATATACACAAATATATACAATAAATGTAGAAATATGCAATTGTAAATAAAAATGTGTAGAATAGAATGTCAAATACAGGTGAACAGCTCCCTTACTACGTTAAACCCACAGTGTTTCAACATCTTGGAATCGCTTTTTGTAGGTTAATTAGACTTTAAAAGCAAATTTGGTCACCCTCTGGCTCGAAGCCTATTTGTGCAAATATAAAGCTGATCCATCGATGGAAATGTGATCTGCATAACCATGGTATACATGTCCGGTTTTTTGTAGTACAATAGCAGAAATACATAAGCTTATGTATTTCTGATAATAGTAATAGCCAGTTTAATGAAAATGTTCTTTCTATAAGACCTTCATCTCGGCCAATCCGAAGCCTACGATATATCGTAACTTGCTCGAGAACACGGCCCTGGCAAGCAATTATTTCACCCTTCAAACCCTCTAGATACATGAAAGCATATTTTTTTCTAATAACAGAAATAACATAATCATTGTCATTCGTAAAGTGATGCCCCAAAAATCCGGTGCGCGGACGATCGATTGTGCAATGGATCAATGCTTTTTTAATTTTATAATGACAAATTTACATCTCGTTACAATAATGCATGAACGTGGAATTTAAACGCCAGTTTTTGTAGGTGAATTTATCATTTGAATAGATTCACCTACACATTTTTTTATGAAATTGTTGATCTCAGCGCACACTGGCTACCAGCAGACAAAAACATAGCTGTGTACTATTTCTCCGTGCACACCTTTATTTGACATAAATTGAACATTTTGGCCTTTTTTTAGTCGATATGGTGGAAGATTTCTGAAAAAGTTGACAATTTGGCGCCGAGAAGCGTTGCACTTCGCCAATAGGCGTGTTTTTGAATCTTCAGTGTGGATATGCAGTCTAGCTCTGACGCTAACGCATGTTATTGCGTCAGACTCCGACTACATTTCCCATGCAGGCCTGAGAACTCACCTAATATTGTACACAGGGGTTTCAAAACGACAAATGTCATGAAACTGCTATAACAATATATATGTGTCATAATATTGTGTCTCAATTCTTGCCTAGAAATGAACAAAGATTACTCCAAGTGGGTGTCACATATTATGTGACACCCACTTGGAGTGATCTTTGTCCATTTTTAGGCAAGAATTGAGGCAGCAATTCGCGGCGGTTTGGAGGGAGATATTAATAGTATAAAGTTAAGCTGACGGCTTGTGTACAGATAGTGTAGTGCTCGTATAACAGTGTATGCTTATTATTACCTTATGTCATTACTATAGTAGTGTGTGCAACACCCGGAGATTTTAGAACAAACATATTCATGGAACTGCTTTAATAGGCCTAATAACATTTTTTTCATTTGCACCCATTATAAGTGATCATATCCACTACAAGTCGAGAATAAGCGTCTCTAGCAGGTGGATAGTTAACACTTTCAAGCCTGAATTTACAGTTGTCATCTTCATTCACTACAATACTTCTTTTTTATTGAATTTCAATCGACTTGTAGTGAATGAAAATGACTTGACCTGGGTGGCAAATTAAATAAACCTACAATGTATTATTAAAATAGTTAAATTTTAATGTTCGTTATAAAAGCCTTGATAAGCAGTGAGAAATTGGTTCACTATGCATTACGACGCTTTAAGGTATCCTGGCATCATTTTGCGTCACTGAAGAGTGACCAGCGGTTTTAGAACAAACATATTCATGGAGCTGCTTTAATAGGCCTAATAACGATTTTTTCTTCTTTTTACCTATTATAAAGTGATCATTATCCACTACAAGTCGAGAATTGCGACAGCAATTCGCGGCTTGTAGTGGATGGAGATTACAATGGTAAATTCAGGCTTCAAAGGGTTACAGATGTATGGCAGTTCTCTGTGGTGCCTGTTGGTATAAGGTGTAGGCCCCTTTCACCTTATTATGATGAAGATATTTGTATTGACGGCGGGAAGTCTATGTAGACTTATGCGTCAATAAAATCACATAGAAATCGACATAATATGCAAAACGAACTTGCCATTATATAAACATGCACAGGGTGTTTAAAATATGCACCATAACTACCGACAATAAGGTTAAACAGCATTGTCGTGATATGTATATTTCCCGCACCAAAAACACAGAGATAAAATGGCAACTACACAGTAGTGAAAAGACCCTCTGGAAAGCGTGGCAACCTACGAATTATATACAAGTTAACTTTTTTCTAGCGTATGTAAGAACAATATTAGGATTATTTAGTAGAACACGTGTGAAAAAATAATCTAACACTCAATTGTTTAATATACCAGACACATCAGCAAGAGTATAATCGCAATAAATAAGACCTCTGAATATTGTATATATGCATAATCAAACATTACATACTTAAAATATAGCATATGATGTTACATCAGATAATAAATACATCTCTAGCAGATAAAGGGTTGATGGTAAACCCTGACAACACTGAATTAATTTTGTATAAATGATGGGGACCAAAGGGTTTATTTCAATTTTAAATCCCCATGAATGTTTTAGTTAGCTCTTTCCGCATCATTGAATATCTACGTTATATATTATGGATCTACAACCATTAGAAATATTTTATTTTTTTCAGCTGAGACCGTCTTTATACGTCAGAATTCTGACGTATAAAGACGGTCCCCGAGCAGGGTTAAGGATGTATGTACAGTATGTCATATTCTGACGTATAAAGATGGTCCCCGAGCAGTGTTAAGGATGTATGTACAGTATACTGTAGTGCTAGTATAAGGTGTATAATTATCTTACATCAGATCAGCTATATATAGATCTCTAGCAGGGAAAGGGTTGACGGTAAGATGTTTAGGTACAGCATACTACTGTGTTAGTATAAGGTGTATTATTCTGTTGCATCGGATGCTGACATATCTAACTGGAAAAGGGTGGATGGCTAAACCTCACTGCGCGGGGATCGACTTCAGACGTCGGAATCGTTCGTCTGTAAACGTCAGATTCTGACGTTTACACACACGTCCACAAACTGACGTCTGTAGAATTCAGATTCTAAAGTCGTTTCCCGCGCTCAAAGAGTAAACACATTCATAATGGTCGTAGATCTATAACATAGATATTCAAATGAATCAGAAAGAGCTAACTAAGACATTTTTGATAATTTCAAATTGAAAAAACCATGCGGTGTTTATGGTTTGGATGAACGCATTTTAGCACTTAAAGGGTTAAGGACTTATGTACAGTATACTGTAGTGTTAGTATAAGGTGCATTATTCCGTTATCTCCAGAAACAAACAATGTCAAGAGCTCAGCAAGGTACCTCTATTATCTGGAACAACTGGTCAAGTGCTGTCACTAAGTCATCTTAACACAAAATCAGCATCCAGTGTTGGTGTAATGTTGGGCCAATGTTGCAGACGTTGGCCCAGAATCACAGCAGCATTTCTGGTTTGTCACTGGTACCTTTGCCATATGTTGTCACTGAGTAAAGCTAGATTCATCCAAGAATACGAGCCCGGCATCTTATGGTATTTTATTGTTGGTGTTCGCATTTACACGGACACGTTTGGAGATCGGATCATCAAGACAAGATTCGAGCCATGTACCTCTGAGTTTCTAGACACAAGCTGAATGAATGAGCCATCGGGACCGGCACAATCTCAGAGAGACAAAATGTTTCTTCCCCTCTCAGATTGCTTAACATATCAAATATAACTAACCCTTAAAGCGCTTAAGTAATTTACATTTTCAGACACTTGAAGCCGTGTCCCGCTATCACGACTTCAAGTGGGTGAAACTTACTTATATGTGTTTATTTGCAGACCAAACATTCCAAATATTGACAGTAAAACACCCATTTCATTCCCAATAACTGTGATCTAACTCTTAGAGTGCGGTGATCGACGTCAGAATCTGACGTCTACAGAAGTCGATCTCCACACTGTAAGACTAAAATATTTATACTGATCGTAGACCCATAACATAGGTATTCCAATGAATCGGAAAGAGCTAACTAAGACATTTATGATGATTTCGCTAATAGAATAAAACCCTTTCGTCTACATGGTTCAGGTAAAAAAATATTCAGCGCTTTATGATTATTATTTTTTACGGACTTTGACCATGGGGCTCAAAATGTAGCACTTAAGAAATGAGGTCCCGGGGCTCCGAGTGTGGTTTTATGATCTTCTGTCCTGAATTCTACTTATAGTATCTGCTGGCGCGGTATATGACCTTGAACTCTGGTTTATAATGCGGCTTTTATGAAGCTTCTTGCATAAAGAAGTGTAATAATGGACATTAAGGTCAATATAAATGATGTACCCCAGACCACTCCCAGGAATACGAGGCGTTGGCCTCGTGCTGGTTCAATGTTGGGCTAACGTTTCAGACGTTGGCCCAACATTGAACCAACATTGGGACAATATTAACCGTATAATTTTTTGTGATCATTTCTTGACTAAAGAAGTGTAATAATGGAGATTAACCCTTTCCGCGTGGGGATTGTCTTTACACGTCACAATCTGACGTCTGTAGACGTCAGATTGTGACGTATAAAGACGGTACCCGCACTGAAAGAATTATAATATTTATGATGGCCGTAGATCCATAGCATAGATATTCAAATGAAGCAGAAAGAGTTTAAAAAAATCAATATGAAGCGGAAATAGCTGGCTTTTTTATCATTTCTTTGATTTAAAATTGAAAAAAACCCATGTGTTATCCCTGGTTTATGCAAAAATAATTCAGCATAGTAAGGGGTCTTGTCAAGTTAAAAAAGAAAAAAAATCCGAGAAAAACTCGAACTGGTCAGATAGCACACACCCACCCCCTATCTATTTTTTTTTGAAACATGCAAACAACACAGAAAAAAAAATCCCCGAAAAAATAAAAATCCGACTTTGGGCTTGACCCACCCACCCACTTCCGAATTTTGCTCGGATATTTGGAATTTTTTTCAACTTCAGAAAACCCCTATGGGTTAAGGCCAGCATTCTTTATGTACCCCAGTCACTTCAAGTTAGCACAAGGCATAGGATCAATAATTTGAACCAAAGGCTCTAGAAGATATAAGTCCAGTACCACATAGGCTGGTCTAACATGGAAGCAATAAGGTTGGGGCAACGTTTTTGATTTATAGAAATCGATTCATATCTCTGGTAAGCTAAACGTTTAGATTTATGAGCATGTATACAGAGCTGTGGCACTCTAAGGGTTGGGAATTATAAGCACTGTACATACCTCTGGTACGCTAAAGGTTAGTAATTATAGCCATTCATAGAAATCTGCTGTACTCTAATATAAAGGTAGGATTTATAGCAATCTATGCAAATCGCTGGTGCGATGAAGGTTAAGATTGGCTCCATTTGTACACACCTGTGGTATGGTAAAGGTTATGATTATAGCCATTAAACACCTGTGGTACGCCAAGTGTCATGAATTAGAGCTATTTATACAGAACAATAGTACGCTAAATGTTATGATTTAGAGCCATTTACACACCTGTGGTGCGCTAAAGGTTATGATTTATAGGCATTTACACACCTGTAGTGCGCTAAAGGTTATGATTGGCATTTACACACCTGTGGTACGCTGAAGGTTATGATTTATACGCATTTGCACACCTGTAGTACGCTAAAGGTTATGATTTATAGGCATTTACACACCTGTGGTGCGCTAAAGGTTATGATTAATAGGCATTTACACACCTGTGGTGCGCTAACGGTTATAATTAATAGGCATTTACACACCTATGGTACGCTCAAGGTTATGATTTATAGACATGTATGCACTTATGATTTATAGGCATTTACACACCTGTGGTACTCTAAAGGTTATGATTAATAGGCATTTACACACCTATGGTACGCTCAAGGTTATGATTTATAGACATGTATGCACTTATGATTTATAGGCATTTACACACCTGTGGTGCGCTAAAGGTTATGATTTATAACCATTTACACACCTATAGTACTCTAAAGGTTAGGATTTAGAGCCCTTTACACACCTGTGGTGCGCTAAAGGTTATGATTTATAACCATTTACACACCTATAGTACTCTAAAGGTTAGGATTTAGAGCCCTTTACACACCTGTGGTGCGCTAAAGGTTATGATTTATAACCATTTACACACCTATAGTACTCTAAAGGTTAGGATTTAGAGCCCTTTAGCGCTAAAGGTTATGATTTATAACCATTTACACACCTATAGTACTCTAAAGGTTAGGATTTAGAGCCCTTTACACACCTGTGGTGCGCTAAAGGTTATGATTTATAACCATTTACACACCTATAGTACTCTAAAGGTTAGGATTTAGAGTGTTTAGTAGATTTAGTGTGTAAATGCCAATCATAACCTTTAGCGCACTACAGGTGTGTAAATGCCTATAAATCATAACCTTTAGCGCACCACAGGTGTGTAAATGGCTCTAAAGGTTATGATTTATAACCATTTACACACCTATAGTACTCTAAAGGTTATGATTTAGAGCCCTTTATACACATGTGGTGCGCTAAAGGTTATGATTTATAACCATTTACACACCTATAGTACTCTAAAGGTAAGGATTTAGAGCCCTTTATACACCTGTGGTGCGCTAAAGGTTATGATTTATAACCATTTACACACCTATAGTACTCTAAAGGTAAGGATTTAGAGCCCTTTATACACCTGTGGTGCATTATAGCCAGCTTCTATAGCTGTCTTTTGAGATCCTCCACAATGCCCTTTAGTAGTTTATATCTTAGAGAGGTGATAGCTGGGGGATTATTAGAGGATCATCGTGTGATCCTTTATGCATGTTATACAGTCTGTATGGCGCAGTGCGAAGACAAACAGCAGTAACTGATCAATCTACAAGTCAGCAGTTACTGCTTTCTGGACGTATCACTATGATATACACTGTTAAAAGGACGGTTATTCATGGTATAGCAGACACATAGTCTGCTGTACAAACAACATACCTACCTTCTTACCTTTTCAAGGGTTCTTTATAGTGCACAGTACCATAGGCACTATACACTGTACACTTTGAACAGTTTGGAGCACTGTATATGCACAACCACGATGACAAATATCCGTCCCGACCGAGATTCGAACCTGGTACCCCCAGGTTACAAGCCCCAGTCGATACGAATGAGCCATCGGGGTCAGCCACGTCGCTATATGGTCTTCAAGACACATAGTACGCCGTGCAAAGGCAAACAGCAGTAGCTGCTTACTTGAAAAGTGAGCAGTTACTGCTGTTTGTCTTTGCCATTCTAAACTGCGAAGGCAAACAGTAGTAACTGTAACATTTGGATATATGTGCTCTTTACAATGCAAACTAATACAAACAGTCATAACTGCGTATTTTTTCAGTAAGCAGTTACTCTTGTTTGCCTTTGTGAATAAACGTCACCCATTGGTGATCATAATAAATCAAATCAAATCAAATCAAATCAAATAAACTTTATTTCCAGAGGGTATGCCATTTAGCGCTATAGCACTAATTTGCAATGGGCCCTCATAATATATACAAAATAGTCATAAATATAGACCGCTATGTACAGACACCATGTGACATTATTGACTGAATAGCTCATTGAGTTTGCTGCAGTGATCTTATATACATAGCTAAGAACTGCTTCTGAGATATTCTTAGTTAAAACTTAGACTGTAATATACTTAGTTAGGAATTATAACAGAAATACTCTTAGTTATGAACTTTTTCTTACTGCAATCAGTGGTAATATCCTTAGTTCAGAAATTTTACTGTGATGCTTTTGACAAAGAACATTTACTGTCATATTTTAGCCAATACACTTGACTGTAATCAGTGGTAATATTTTTAGCTAAGAAGTTTTATTTAATATACCTAACTAAGACCTTCTATTGTAATATTCTTAGTTAAGAATATTCCTAGTCAAGAATTGTTACTGTAATATTCTACAAGGACTTTTACTGTAATATTCTAATCTAAGAACTTTTATATGAATGTACTTAGCTAAGAACGACAGTATGACTGCCTATGTTTTTCAAATAAAATGTGTATTCAGAGATACAATGTTAAAGCACAATTTCTAAACATTTTAAGCACCAAGACTACAATGGTTTGTAATCTGTTTTATTTGTAGGTTAAATCACAGTTATTTGCAATGAAATGTGTGTTTTAACATGAAGATTTTCGAATATTTAGTCTCACATTAAACACATATTAGTTATTTTCATCCACTTGAAGTTGTGGGTCGCGGTAGTGAGACACAACTTCAAATCGGTAAACAATTAAATAAGAGATACTAAACAGACAGTGCAGTGGCAAAGCCTTGAATGTAGTAATTATAATTCCTTAGATAGCAATAGACACCATGTATGTACACCAGAGTTAGCTACACCAGAGTCAGCCCATATACAGACTGTTTGTGTTATGTTGATGAATTATCATGTAAATGATGAGGCCCCACAAAGCTTAATCTGGATAAACCCATTTGGCCTTGGTGTCAACCGGTTGCTCGGTAACAGCTCTGGTGATCATTGAGTTGGATTATTATACGAGCACCAAACCCTGAACCTTAATATGACGATCCTTCGGCACTCATGTTATACAACCAGCACGAGAAATTGACCCGATGTTACGTGGATGTCCTGTGTGTGCTTGGTAATAACATTTGCACAGCTAGATCTCCTTTACAGTCTAGTTTCAATTAATGATAATGTCACTAAATTTAATAAATTAATTGATCATGAATTCTCAGCTGATTAATTAATGGAAATATTCGTCATTTGAAGTCGGTAATTGCGTCGCTTAAAGTATTTTAGCAGTTATGCCGTTTGACATCTGTAGTGACATTCTGTGATAACTTTCATGGGTTTACAAAGGGGTGACATATACTCCATGTGATTAACTTTTAAACTGAAATAGTTTTAAATGATTTTTTCAGGGTAGTCGCCGCATCATCATAGAAACTACCCAGCAGACGCAAGGCATTGAATTATTGTTGGTTTAGCGTTGGTCCGATGCCGTAGACCAACGCTAAACAACAACGTCTTGTGTCTGCTGGGTGATGTTGTTAAAATTTCATGAAAATTGGGCTTTCGCCACGGTTAATGTGAATTGCAGTATACCGTATAGGAATAGACTATAGGAATATTATGTGGATTATTGATGTCACATAGGCCTACATGACGATTATGTAACTGTGTTTTATATTAGCTTTAGAGGATTATATTTATTGAAAATATCCAACAATTGATCTTGTCTATGATTGGAATATGTGGTATAATGCTAATGGTCATGGCCGTGAAATCCATGGTATTACCATCGATTTAGAATGTCAACGTTGAGTTTCAGCGGATTAGATCAACAATAAACGCGTGAAACATTTGATAATGTTGTTACGTTGTTGTCCAAGGAGATTATAGTGAGTCTAGCAACAGTAGACTCACACATGTTTCTTTCCCGTTCAGTCGTAAGGATTCAATATTATGGGGAGCCTCCGTGACCGAGAGGTAGCGTGCTCGGCCTCAGACCGCCAGTGCTCAAATTTCGAATCCTGTGTCTGGATGGAAATGTCTCATTCATCTCACCATCCTCAGGAGGTTCTCTTGGTCCAGTTTAGTCTATATGTGCACAGAGGTGGCATAAAACCCCATTCATTTCATTTCCCCACAATACCAGATCTCTACGAGCGAGCAGGGAAGAACTTTTTTATCTTTGAAGCGTGGATGCCAGAGCTGGGAACGAAACCGCGATCTCAGATTTTCCAAGCAGCCAACTTTAACCACTGCACCATGGCTCCCGCTCTATAGACTATAGTGAAAGCTGACTTTGATACGAGACATTGGTTAAATGTTGTATAATTGCCGGGCCAGCGTATTAGACGCTGGCCCAACATTTACACAACATTAGACCAGCGTCCCTTGTTGCCTGTGTTGCTGTCTTGACATTATATATAATGGAGGATTAGTGACCATTGCCACACAAACACACACCTGCTGCATGATAAAGGGTCAGTCTACACAGAAACGGCCACTCACGACGAGAAGAAATCAATCGCCGCGGCGAGAGGGGGGGGGGGGTCTTGGCGATGGAGAAATAAAACACTGTGCTGCGACGAGCCAGTCTCGTCGGTAAGACTATTATCGATGGTCTAAAACAATAGTGGGTTAAGTCGACTTGACAGCGAAATTGTGTTTATCTTTTTGCTTAGAACTACAGTCTGCTAAATCCACTTATCAGCATGTCGACTTGGACTTATAATGATGAAACACACAGCGATTGGAATTTGACAGTAGATCAAGTGAAGTTATCAGAGTATTTTTTACCTGCAAAAGTGATTTACAGAAGCGAAATTGGGATCAACAAGACACCAAGTTGACTTAGCGCTTTGTTACATCAGGAACACAGAATATACAGAGATTGTTCCTAGATCAACAATAAACTAAGTCCAGGCATTTCCCCTGTGTTGTCTCCACATGTCTCAGAATAAGAATGCGCTAAGTGCACTTGCACCGTTGTTCTCCCAGAAACAGAGCCCATAACAATGTGTCAAGTCGAATTGGTCCTGTGTTGAACAGATATTATGCTGATATGTGCTCCTTTTCCCGAGAATAAGAATGTGCTAAGTCGACTTGATCTGTTGTTTTAAACTGAATTTGGAATAAATTCAAACTTTATACATATTATAGATGACTTAGCTGGTTATTATTCTAAAGGCCAAAAATGTCACTTAGCACACTATTGTTTTTTGAGACTGACTTAAAATTATTTTTGTTTTGAACTGACAACACGCAATATGGCGGAGGACGTCAATTTATCCCTTCAAGCGATGAAATATCTTTCAATTTGAAATCATTTAAATACCTATGCTATGTGTCTACGGCCACTATAAATATTTTATTTTTCTGTGCAATGGTCAACTTTAAAGATCAGAATCTGCCGTCTATGGGCGTCAAAATTTGACGTCCATAGACTTCAGGTTCTGACGTCTATAGACGTCAGAATTTGACGTCTATAGACTTCATGTTCTGACGTCTCAAACCGGTCCCGCATTTAACGGGTTAACTATTACTCTCACATTGGCTAATGATATAAAATTATTGATCTCGCTTGCATTGATTCGTGATCACACTGAAATATTAATGATCGATAACTTGAAGTGAGTGATAATTGCTCATATTTGGCGAAGCAGATGCAACCATTTCTTAGATCTCGCTAAAGTAATACGCGTTTCGCGTTTAACCTTTTTGTCACCAAGGTTCGTTTTGTAAAATAAACTCTGGAGACGAAAGTGTTAAAACGCATGATTTGTAGTTCTGAATAAAAATGACATAGCCGTGACACTGAAAAGGCTCCAGTAATAAAACACGCAATATTTGATTAGTTGTGAGATGATTAGACACCCTGGTACTTAAAGCGTGCAGCTCAATAGATCAACAGGGATTAACCCTTTCAGCGTCAGTCGAGCAATAAATCCATATTATCGTCTCATTATAGGTCATAAACTGTATTTAAAAAAAGTTATTTACAAAAATAGCGCGAGATTTTATGTATTGATTCGAGCCCCGAGTTGGGAAATTATCGGGATCGAAATAATGACCCCGGCTACCGCGATTCACAGCGTCTGGTGGGTAAAAATAATAATTAATTCATTTGGTGTTTCAAAGGTTGAGTACATAATCACATCAGAAATACTTTCATTTGTTTCAATCTGCTTCAAGTGATTTATTATTCTAAGTAAGCCCTTCCAATTAAAAAAAATTCCTGAGTTTACAATTGTCATCTTCATCCACTACAAGCCGCAAATTACTGTCGCAATTCTTGGCTTGTAGTGGATAAAGATGACTTGAAGTGGGTGACAAATGAAAAAAATATCGTTTTAATCGAAACTGTTCCATGATTATTATTGCTCAAAACTCCCTCGGTGTAGGAAATTAATTCAATTTTGAGAGATGCAAAATGTGCTGCTAATTTTTTATATATTTTTTTTTCATCATTTAAAGCAGGTACTCCTAACGCATGCAAATGCTAACATGCAAATGACAAAAAATAAATATATTTAAGAGTAATGAGCACCTCCTGGATTGAATTATGTGAAAGAACAGCATATCTATCACAGGTTATGTCACAAGTTCTATGTCATTTTATTTAGATTGAAACATGTTGTAAGACGTATATATACGGTCCCAGCATCACAAGGGTATTAACATTTAGAATTCCTGTCCATCTGTTATTAGTGGTATATGATTATAAGTAACCAAGTCAAATTAACCCTTTAAGCACTGAATTTTTATGAAAACCTTGGACAACAAATGTTTTTTGTTCAATTTGAAATCATCATAACTGTCTTAGTTAGCTTTTTCTGATTCATTTGAATACCTATGTTGTATGTCTACGGTCATTATAAATAGGTGATCGAATGTACTAACCCGACTAAATTCGATCCCGGCACTATAAGGGTTACAGAAATACGCAGCATTTAAAGGGTGGTACTTAAACGGCTTAGGAATAATTCCAAGAGAAAGCGGGTCTTAGTCCCTCAAGTGTTAACCCCGTATATACCAAGTTATCTCGAAGTTTTGTTTTGCTACCGCGACCCGCGACCTTTGAGTGGGTAAAAAATACTCATATTTGTTTAATTTAAGACCCAGTATTGGCAAATTTTTGTGTTTAAACACTCATTTACAAAATAGATTGTGCATTTGATCAGCTAAAAAAACGTATTAAAAACGATTAAATTGATGGTTAGCAGTGAAAGGGTTGAAATGAATGCCATGTGCTTAAAGCTGTTGAGTCCAATAGAGGCTTATTATTAATCTGAGGTGAAAGCGAGCCTTAAAGCGAGCTTTAGTCACTGAAGTGTTAAATCCCAATAAAGTGCGGCGGCTTAAGTAAGAGTGGAGAGAGGTTTAATGTCCATGTACGTGCCACTGCCAATGACACTAGTACTGTCACTGTCACCACCGCTGACCGGTTACCCCTGGCAACCAGGCCACAGCACATGCGCACTGTCTCCCAGACACACAGACAGACAGGTGTTTGGATTGTACACCAGGATTCAGAGATCCCGTGATATCTCACATTGGGATCGGGACTGGGTGGACATAGGATAGGTCACGGTGGATATATAGGATATTATAGTGTGACCGTGTGTGGACGGGCAGCATGGCGGGGGCTGAGCAAGCGATACCCCCAGGCAGAATACATGTAAGTCTGGTGTATAAATACATGCATTTATTGTCAAAATCTATCTATTACAAAGATAGACAGAATACATGTAAGTCTGCTGTAGAAATAAGTGTAATTATAGTGAGTTTTATGATATTATAGTGTGACCGTGTGTAGACGGGCAGCATGGCGGGGGCTGAGCAAGCGATACCTCCAGGCAGAATACATGTAAGTCTGGTGTATAAATAAATAAAATGTAATAATTATAGGCCTCTCATACATGTAAGTCTGATGTCTAAATGAATCAAATGTAATTATTATAGCCGTCATTGGCCATACACCCCGACAGTAAGTCTGGAGTCAAAATATATGTAATTACAGCCATTTTAGACATATAAATTTGGTGTCTAAATAAGATATGTATATGGCACTGCTTTTTGGTCGATAAAGGCTCAGATCGGTACGCGTCGCCAGATATAGGCCGAGCCGATCGGCGATCGACCAAAAAGCAGTGCCATATGCATTTTATCGTACGCCCACCCACATGTTCAACTGTTAATTAATATATTTAGACTACAATGCGTCAGTAAACGTAAATAATTCGCAACCGCAGAACGAGTTGTTGACAAGTTTTGGTCGATACAGGAGTTATCAGTACAAGTCTCGTGGTCGATAACACCTGTGGGAGTACGATAATTGGAAAGTATTAATTACAGCCCTCTTAAACATGTGGGTTTGGAGTCTAAATAAATGAATGTGTTATCCTTTTTTATACATGTGAGCGTATAGTGACAACATGTATTTACTACAGAATGGTAATATTAGTCACGTTTGACCTGTATGTACTATGGGCATCTTTGGACGTAAGCTAACATCGGTTATACCCCCCCCCCCCTCTCCAGCTGAGTACATACAAGTCTAGTGCCTAGATACATGTAGTTAAAGTGAGTGGTGACACAATATACCTATTACAAAATAGTAAAATTAATCACGTTTGACCAGTATGTACTATATAGGTATATTTGGACATCAGCTAACATTGGCTATACACCCCCATCCCCGGCAAAATACATGTGAGTCTGTTGTCTAAATACATTAATTTATTGTCCTCTTGTACATACGACCAGTAACAAGATGTGTCTATTACGAAATGATGAATTAGTGAAGTTTGACCTGTATATAAAAGGCATCTATGGACGTAAAACAACATTGGCTATACCCCCCCCCCCCCCCTCACCCCAGCATAATACATGTATGTATTAGACAGAAATGTAATTGTAGCCAGTTGTGTATGGCAGAATGTATCCAGTACCTATTATAAAACGGTAAATAATGGTAAAATTAAAGCATATTTGACCTGTATGTACTATTATGCATCTAACATTGACTACTCCTCCGCGACGTTGGCCCCGCATTAATCAAGCATTGGAAATACTTATCGTGCTATCTGAATTTGTTTATGCCTGTACTTTAACTGCTCAAGTAGGGTTCAAGTAGGGGGGGGGATGCCCGATGGACAGAAACAAATCTTCAGAATTAGCAACACTAAAGCAAACCACACGCTCGGAAAATTGACTTTATGTGAATATTTCTTCTCTTTATGACACAGTTGTATCAATAAATATTTAAAAGATTTGCGGAAAGGGAAACCAAGGTTTACGAAATTGTAAAAAAAAATATTTTAAAATCCGTAGAATGCCATTTGTATCCGTCCGTAGAATTCTTAATATGAAAAAACCCGGAGAAATCTGTAGAAAACAGGTAGGTGAGTTAAGCGCTGAGGGCGATTATATTCGTGTGTTTTTTTAATGTTTTATTAGCACAATAATTACCAGCTTTTAAACATGGTAAAATAATTTTCATTCACTTGAAGTTGTGAATCGCGTCAGCGAGACACAACTTCAAGTGAATGAAAATTAATGACATTTGAATAACTTAACCCTTATAGTGCGGGGATCGACTTTAGACGACGTCAGAATCTGACGTCTGCAGTCAGATTCTGACGTCTAACGTCGATCCCCGCACTGTAAGAGTAAAATATTTCTAATGGCCGTAGACACATAACATAGGTATTCAAATGAAGCAGAAAGAGCTGAATAAGACATTTATGATGATTTCAAATTGAATATGACCCCTTTTGTCTCCATGGTTTATGCAAAATATTTTAGCGCTTCAAGGATTAAAGTTAAACAGTTGAAGTGTTTGTTTGCTTGATGTCAGACACAGAGCTAACGTGAAAAAGGTGCATTTTTAGAAGTTACTGTGGATTGCTATAGTATTTTGTGTTTGTTTGCTTGATGTCAGACACAGAGCTAACGTGAAAAAGGTGCATTTTTAGAAGTTACTGTGGATTGCTATAGTATTTTGTGTTTGTTTGCTTGATGTCAGACACAGAGCTAACGTGAAAAAAGTACATTTTTAGAAGTTACTGTGGATTGCTATAGTATTTTGTGTTTGTTTGCTTGATGCCAGACACAGAGCTAACGTGAAAAAGGTACATTTTTAGCAGTTACTGTGGATTGCTATAGTATTTTGTGTTTGTTTGCTTGATGTCAGACACAGAGCTGACGTGAAAAAGGTACATTTTTAGAAGTTACTGTGGATTGCTATAGTATTTTTACTCTGTAGAATAAACCTATTTCAACATGGCGGTGACTGAGAGAGATCTCCACTCTAAGGTCCGACAAATGCCCGTAACTTTTTAATGACATTGCGACAAATGAACTGAGCTTGCGATGTCGTAGGTGAAATGTTGCTGATTCTAATAAATTGATTAATCGAGGTCATGTCTTTGACATGACCGTCCAAAGAAAAATCCCGCAATATGTGGTTTCAATTTCTCTTTCAACCAAGATATGACTAGGGGGTGTATGGGGGGATGGGTCATGCATCTTTTTAAAGCTTCCCAGCTTCAAATAACAATCATATTTCTATTCATGAAAAATGAACATCGCAAAATTCAATCAATCAGTCAATTCGGTAACTTCCATAGCGCCTAAATCCTCGGAGATACGAGCTCAGAGGCGCAGAATCCGAATCGAAATCAGCTCAATGTCGAGAGTCAAAGCTGAAGTCGTCAACTGGGCGTCGGATCTCCGAGGAATTAGGGAGGAAAGCGGAATCGAAAGAAATTATCTTTTTTAAATACAAAATAAATTAAAATTACGAAATAACTGATGAATTTTAGTGGCATGATATGATATATATTAATTGACGACGGGAATTCTATGTAGACTTATGCGTCATTAAACTGAAGAGTATAAAATAAATAATTATCTACATGTGTATACAAGAGTGTTAGTTCTGTATAATCACACAAAAAAAACGACATGATATGTACACTTAAAATCAAACATTCCATTATTATGATTATATATATGTGACCCTTGCAGCGCGGGGGCAGAATTTAGACGTCAGAATCTGACGTTTATAGACGTCAGATTCTGACGTCTAAAGAATGTCCCCGCGCTACAAAAAAAATAATATATTTCTAATGGCGGTACACCCATAACATAGGTATTCGATTGAAGCAGAAAGAGCTAACTATTAAGCCATTTATAATGATTTCAAATTGATAAAAACCCTTGGTTTTCATAGTTTATACAAAAAATATTATAGCGCTTAAAGGGTTGAAAAAACACAAGGTATTTGGTTCTAAATTAGCTTGAAACCTTACATATCTACGACCCTAGCGGATAAAGGGTCAGGTGCTAAGTGTATTATTGATCTAGTTGCATCAGTTATATAGGCCTGTATCACCGAACTTCGAACTTAAAACGTTGAGTAGAATATTGATGTAGTCGCTTGAGGTACATTGTCTGACTTGGTAACAGGGGCGCGAACTGTGGGAAACATCAACAAACATTATTCCAGCTGAGTTGATCCTAATAGAGGCTTCACATGTCTTACTTTACAGTCGCCTTATCTGAGTCATATCACCCTCAGGAGGTTTATACACACTGAGGCAGCTCCAACTGTGTAACCGACTCGCCTTTCATATTATTTACAAACTATGTTATCTTCCAATCTCTCCTGTCTTTTACAGAACTTGTGATATCATGTCTTCAGTGCCTTTAAATATTCATCTGCCCTCTGTATGCCTACCCATCCCCAAAAGGTTCTCTTGGTCCAGTTTAGCCGGTATGTGCACAAAAATCCCACCCAATTTGTGTCTGCTGCTTAAGGAAAACTTACTATGCCATGCAAGGCGCTGGATTTTGTAATGTGTCAACTAACGGTAACATGCTAGGTTGCCTATACTATTGGAGTCAGCTATTCGACCAGTTTTGCTGTAAGGCTCTAGTTCTGTTTACATAAAAAAAGAGTCAATGTTGAAAATGAAAAAAAGTATACAAGCTAAACTGCTAAGAACAAGCATAGGTGTTCTCCTATTTTCCAAGCATTCAACATTAGTAAAAATGGGGTCTATTATATGTATAGAAATTCTTTAGAGCTGATCCGATTCAAGAGCTAGGCTCTAATCTAATCAAACAGCATACTTCAGATGAAATATTCCGTCACAAGGACATGATTTCTAGGGTCAAGTTGCCATGTAAAAAGTGTTGTATATCTTTGTTGAAATAATATTACGAAAGGACTGCCCGACTGTGTATGAATGAATGAATGAATGAATGAATGAATGAATGAATGAATGAATGAATGAACGAATGAACGAATGAATGAATGAATGAATGAATGAATGAATGAATGAATGAATGAATGAATGAATGAATGAATGAATGAATGAAAATACAGCACTAGTCCAATCAAGAAGGTGGACTAAGGCACCTCATTTATTGTTGTATTTACCATAGAAAGAAAATTTTATGATTTCAAATTGTGATTTTGTCTACAGCAATTACGGCTTCAAATCATATCAGCAGACATTTGAGGACTACCCTCTTGGAATTCAGCTATTCTATTTCTGTTTTCAGTCACGTGAAGCTGTGTCTCGCTACCGCGATCCACAACTTCACTTGACTCATAATTTTTTGGCTTTATAAAATTAAAGTCACTTCATTTATAATTTTCTAATTTTCACTTTAAAAAACTTTCTATGAATGGAATTACTTGTAAACACAGTGACTACTTACTGTATAGTTGACATCAGTGATGGTTAAAAGGTTCGTGTCTACACGGCCAGTGCAGACGGTGATAAAACATATGGTGAAGTGACGCAATGCAAACAAGCACCGTGTAATATTATACAGGTTCAGCACACATTACGTCACACACCGTGTCCGTGACAGAGAGCCTACACAAAACATTTGTATAATTAACATTTATACAACGTCGGCCTAACGTCTTCGACGCTGGCCCAACATTGTATAAACGTTATACAAATGTTTTGTGTTTACTGGGGACCTGGTGTGCTTTGACACGGTGCTGCCACGGGAAGATTACAATTATTATTATTTATCATTTATGTATTATAATGTCACTTAATATTTCATGTTGTTCTCATAAAAAACATGTTAAATACTGTTGTATTTTTGATACAATCTATATTATATACATATATATATATATATATATATTTAAATGGTATATAAAATATATTTATGTTACATTTAATCATTGCACATCACTACCTCACATTATTTCCTGCATTATATTTTTCAATATATAAATACTTTATTTTATTACTATGTATTTTTACCTTTATAATTGACTATTGTTATGTACTATTGCATAGTCCAAGCCATGAATGGCCCGAATTTAATAAACTACTGTCTATTGTCTATTGAAATACTGTTGCAAATTTCACTATACATGTATACATTGAATAGCAATGCGCTATAGCCTGTATGTCAGACGCAGTCAAACGTGATATTCCAGTAGTTTCCATCCAGGAGATCATCAAATTGACTGTTCTGTTTGGTACCCGGGTAATAACTGGCCTCTCTCTGGATAGTTCCCGCGTTCTTGAGAAAGGTCACGTATTGAGACCAGATGGCATGGTCTCAGACACCTGAATATCACAACAATACATTATTTTTAAATTTAAACGATATTTTTCATCCTGGAGTGTTTTGAGCGTGAACATATCCTTTGCCTCATTTAGTGTTTTGTAGTAGTAGTAGTAGTAAATCATTGCTTTCCGTCACTTTTCGGCACAAATGGGCTTTCAAGTGACATTGTAATACGATAAAAATGTTGTAGTCAATTGATGAGATGAATGATGTGTCTTGAGTGTAAATTAATCCAATATTCTCAGGAGTTCTTTGGGGGTGAACGCACACCCTGCTTCCAAGCGGGCTTCGGGTGTGATAGCACCCCTTGCTTCAAAGATTACTTTCGTATAAACGTATATATATCCCTTGCTTCTTCTGACTAAATTACAACATACACAATGCACTGTTCCTATCAAAAGAATGGAAGGGATCGTGGAAGAAAGATTGGTAAAACAACACTTACACATCACACACACCTGAAATATTATAGAAGATACAATTGAAAAAAAGCCACATTAATTTATTCATTCATTCATTTCTTCATTCATTCATTCATTTGTTTATTTCTTCATTCCTTCCTTCATTTATTCATTCATTCATTCATTCATTCATTCATTCATTCATTCATTCATTCATTCATTCTTTCATTCATTCTGTCATTCATTCGTTTACATACTCACTGAGTCACTTATCTGACATAAAACCCTGTTTCCCTGCATTATGATTATTTCTCTTTTGTTTGTAGATGTTTATGAATTGGAGAGTACCAGCCCGGTTGACACATCAGCCCAGCAGCGATATAGGTATGTCAGTAACCCTAACCCCAGTCTGACCCCGTCACCCTGACATTGACCCCAGTCTGACCCCTAACTCTGACCCCACGTACCAGCCCGACTGACACATCAGCCCAGCAGTGATATAGGTATGTCAGTAACCCTAGCCCCAGTCTGACCCCGTCACCCTGACATTGACCCCAGTCTGACCCCTAACTCTGACCCCACGTACCAGCCCGACTGACACATCAGCCCAGCAGTGATATAGGTAGGTCACTAACCCTAACCCCAGTCTGACCCCGTCACCCTGACATTGACCCCAGTCTGACCCCTAACTCTGACCCCACGTACCAGCCCGACTGACACATCAGCCCAGCAGTGATATAGGTATGTCAGTAACCCTGACCCCAGTCTGACCCCGTAACCCTGACATTGACCCCTGTCTGACCCCTTAACTCTGACCCCACGTACCAGCCCGACTGACACATCAGCCCAGCAGCGATATAAGCATGTCACTAACCCTGACCCCGTCTGACCCCTTAACTCTGACCCCTCAACCCTGATATTGACCCCAATCTTAGTCTTTAACCCTGACCAAGTCTGACCCCTAACTCTGACCTATTAACTCTGACATTGATCCCAGCCTGACCCGGATATACCCGTGAAAGTTAGGTCTCAGTGACGTCACAATATATACTCAGAAAGTTGTGTACGGTCACACTCGCAGTAGATCAGCGTGGGGGGAATTGTGAATTTTATGGTAGTCAGTGACGTCACACTACAGCACAGAAAGTTGTGTACGGCTACATGTGCAGTAGATCAGCGCGTAGACTTCTGTGTATTATATGGCGGTCAACGCCTCACATTCTATGGTGATATTCAAAGGAGATACATGTGTATTCACACACGTCTCTATGTATTATAAAATCATGAATGTTCAGAGTCAGTGGTTATGTTTAACACATCCGGCCTATTATGTACATATGTCTGCTTCGTGATAATATAGAGGCGATCTCAATGGTAGTTATAGATACTTTAAGAACCAGCGTATTTCTGTACATAGCAATAAATTTTCACCCACTTGAAGTTGTGTCTCGCTCCCGCGACCCACAACTTCGAGTGGGTAAAAATTACTCATATTCGTGTAACCCTTTCAAGCCTAAATTTACCATTGTCATCTTCATCCACTACAAGCCGCGAATTGCTGTCGCATTTCTAGACTTGTAGTGGATGAAGATGATTTGATGTGGTTTAAAAATTAAAGAAATTTGTCATTATTATGTCAGTATTATTTGTAAACCAGTTTTATGGAAATTTTAGTTCTAAAACCCTTTGTTGTAGGAAAAATAAATCTGTTTTCAGGTATGTAAAATGATGCTTTAATGCATCGTGAGGGCTCAGAGGGTTGATTTGAAACAAAACACGTATATCCATATTTTTTCATCATTCACAGTCCTGCTGACATAAACAGCACTAAGTTTATAAACGACGCAGACCGCCTAGAACAACTAGCTTTCTCTCAGCAACTTACACCCTACGTTTCTCTCTCCATTCCAATTTTGGATGGCAGGCATAGCCCTCCCTAACACGCACTTATGAAAACCGACAGCTCAAATATCACTATCCAGAGTAATGCCACCACCAACAACACTGACCCAGTGCTTGCTCAACGACAATCAAATAACGTTAACGTTAGACCAACACTGCCATTTATCTTTGCACGCAATTATTATGATAAAGTCTAGATATTTTATTTTGTTCATTAGCTGTAGCAAACCTAACCCAAAACTAAAAAAAAATATTAACTGCGCACTTCTCAAGTGAGCAGTCACTGCCTTTTGACTCTGTATGACATTATGTTTAAATATAATAAATTCATAGAAATTAATTGTCAGTCTTTGATTACCTAACATAATGAATTGGCAAACTTTAGATATAAAAATAAATGTCAAACGTTCATTATAAAAAAAGAAAAAATATATGTATATTTTTTTCAGAGAGTGTATGCGAGGAGGCACGTCTAGGTGGCCCTAGTCGTCTCGGGTCACGTGGTGATTGGTCAGGTGCCATATCACGTGGTGAGAGGTCAGGAGTCACTAGCCGCCAGAAGAACGCCACACCAGACAATCCTCCTGGACTGAGATTACACAGGTCCACTACACAGCGTGAGTGGCCATCTAATTACCTATAGAATACGAATTGCTAGTGGTATAACCCATCCCTACACCCCTACACATTGTAAGTGGTATAACCCATTCATACACCCCTACACAGTTTAAATGGTATAACCCATTCATACACCCTTACAAATTGTAAGTGGGGTATAACCCATCTATGCACCCCTACACAGTGTAAATGGTATAACCCATCCATACACCCCTACAAATCATATGTAATAGGCCTATAACCCATCCGTACAGCATACACAGTGTAAATGGTATAACCCATCCATACACCCCTACAGATTGTAAGTGGTATAACCCATCCGTACATCCTACACAGTGTGAATGGAATAATCCATCTATACACCACTACACAGTATTAATAGTATAATCCATCTATACACCCCTACACAGTGTGAATGGTATAATCCATCTATACACCCCTCCACAGTGTGAATGGTATAACCCATCCATACACCCATATATACCATAAGTGGTATAACCCATCCATACACCCATACAAAGTGTAAATGGTATAGCCCATTCAATACACCCCTACACAGTGTAAATGGTATAACCTATCCATACACCCCTACACAGGAAGTGGTATAACCCATCCATACACCCCTACACAGTGTGGGGTATAACCCATCCACACACCCCTACACAGTGAGTGGTATAACTCATCCATACACCCCTACATATTAAGTGGTATAACCCACCCATACACCCCTACACAGTGTGGGGTATAACCCATCCACACACCCCTACACAGTGAGTGGTGTAACCCATCCATACACCCCTACACATTAAGTGGTATAACCCATCCTTACACCCCTACACAGTGAGTGGTATAACCCATCTACACACCCCTACACAGTGAGTGGTATAACCCATCTATACATCCCTACAAGTTGTTAATGGTATAATCCATCCAAACAATCCTATGCACCATACGTGGTATAACCCATCTACACACCCCTACACAGTGAGTGGTATAACCCATCTATACATCCCTACAAGTTGTTAATGGTATAATCCATCCAAACAATCCTATGCACCATACGTGGTATAACCCATCTACACACCCCTACACAGTGAGTGGTATAACCCATCTATACATCCCTACAAGTTGTTAATGGTATAATCCATCCAAACAATCCTATGCACCATACGTGGTATAACCCAAACATACACCCCTATACACCATACGTGGTATAACCCAAACATACACCCCTATACACCATAAGTGGTATAAATCATCGATACGTGTACGCCTATAAAGTGTAGGTGGTGTATGTATGTTTTGTTCATGTTATGGGTTTTAGAGTATGGTTTATTTTTCCAATTATTTTACTTTGTTTCGACATAAGAGATATTACATCCCGCGCGGGGGGGGGGGTGGGCGGGGGGGGGCAGTCTCAGCCTCTTGTATGTCATATGTTTATGAGAGTATGTTTTGTATATTTATTGCCTATTTTTCATTGTGTTACAGTTCCTGATATCAGGGACACTACCCCCCGCCCGGGAGCTGTCTCAGCCTCTGGTCGAATCCTCACCACACCCTCATCTGCCAGGATGAACTCATCCAGGATGGGCTCCCCCACCCGTAACACGTCCCCCCGCAGGAAACCGGAGTCAGCCCGCCTCCCCACCACCCGCAAACTGGGCGCTGTAGCCGAGAGCAGACCAGTATCACACCAAGCTGTCAATCAGAGTAAAGAAGGCGTGGCTGCCACACCTAATGCTCCGCCCACGTCTCCAGAGCCACGCCCTAAAGAGAAGGCACCTAGACGTACAAAGAGCTATCGCACTGATATGGTGAGTAACAATGGATAATGATTTATGTCCTCTATGTTTAATTAAAGCTGCATAACTGTTTTGTTTATTTCGATTAAAATAACCTAAAACGTACAAAACAATCATTGCTATTGTTTTAAAGGCTTTATAAATGCACTAAAACTGGGTAAATGTAGCGGAATTAGTTCACCATGCGGTACACCATCAAGTATTATTAAGTAGTGATTCGGTGTGTGTACAACATTCATGTAATAGCGGTGAGGTTATGGGCCGATATAATGTTACATTGGCCAGCACGAAACTACCCCCTTAATAGCAAACACATACGTTG